>JAEQML010057335.1:0-32370 GCA_016904865.1 Pissodes strobi
TATTCACCTTTGTGTTAGCACGTAGCATACGTTGTTTATCATATAAAATATATATGTAAGCTGGTGGAACGATCTCAATAGTTGATTATAAAATTAAGGGCGAATTATGGAACTGAATAATACTACTTATGTAATTAAATGAGTTTACTAGGTACTAAAATTGACTATTTTTAAAAATCAAAAAATTATATATATATATTAGAGAAAGGAATTGATTACAGTGTTAGACGTGAAAAATAAATATATCATTAGGCAACTAGAAGAGCTCTTCAATAACTATAGGATAATTTTTTTTTTGACAGGTGATTTATATTTGTATAATTAATTTTTGTGATCTTTAAAATCTCTGCTAGTGTGTGATTTATTCTTCAAGTTATTCAAAGATAAATAAGTTATTCCTCTAGATATAATCAAAATGGTACATTGAACGTTTGGAAACCAGTAATAATATAGTTGTCAGCAAAAATTGTTATAATAATAATGATAATAATACTAAAGAAAGCTGTCGTATCTACCTCTATAGGCATTGGACAACCGCGTTAATGTTTAGAGATTAAAGAAGTATACGAGGGATACTCTGGAGGTTCTAAGGTAGTAAATCTAATTGCATTTTCGCAGCAGCCTATCAATTTTCAAAATAAGTTTAATTTTATTTAATCTAACTTTCCTCGATAATAAGTTTTTACGATATACACTCTAAAAAAAAAATACTGCCCGCATTATTCTTTTTTATTGAAAAATTGGCCAAATGTACCTGTAATACGAATTGAAATCAATTTTTTATGGAAGATCCTATGGTCCTATGGCACTTGACGAGCGGTGTGTGTGCGAAGATGTTGATTGACACTGTTCTTGAATAGTTGTAGGCTGTAATTAGGGGGAAACAGATGTCCTGGGACTGAGTTCCACAGTAACGCAGTGCGCCAGACAAAGGAGTCTTTGTAAGGCGACGTTCTAGATGTCTCCAGTTATACAACGAACGCGAACGGGTGCGCTCTGGCCGTATGTCGTGACTGTCTGACAGGCATTGCTGGGGGCGGGATGATGCGGGTCAAATCCTGGGAACGTCTGCGGTGAAAATATATTTTAAACAGGAATATCTCGGCCACCTGTCTGCGGTGGTCCAGACTATCCAGATCCCGGGTCAACTCTGGGTCGCCGATCTGACGCACAGCTCTCCTCTGAATGGAATCCAGCTGCTTTAGGGTGTGCTTAGGTGCAGCACCGCAGATGTGTGAGCAATGTTCTAAGCACGGTCTTATTTGCGCTTTGTAGAGCAAGAGCAGCTGCTGCGTTGTATACAGTTTTTTGTTGCGAAATAGCGTACCAACCTTCTGGGAGGCTGATTTTGCGATGTTAGCAACGTGGTCATGCCAGGACATATTGCTGTTAACCAAGACACCCAGTAGTGAGATTGTATGAAGATGAAGGGATGGTCGATCCATCGATAATGCTTGTTTTAATACAAATACTTTAAAAGCCTTTAGGGTGGTTTAAACTAACAATTTTCACGGTTTTATCAAAGTTGAGTAAGAAGTGCAGAGATTTTGCTGCCTCTATCCCATGGAAAAGAAAAATGTGCAATTTTAACCACGTGAAACAATGCCTTTTTTCACCTGAATAAACATAAACTCGGCGTAACCCAATTGATAGAGCTTGACCACAGGAAACCCAATTTTTTGCGGAATAACCCATGTATCTAACTGTCTTACACCTACCTCATCAAGGATTTAGATCAGTCAACAATGATTTTTCAGCGACGTGAAGTACGGCATCTTAAAAGTGATTACTTCCAATAGACATCATTACGTTTTTATATATGTCAATTGTCACCTGTCAATTTTAGCCACGTAGGCGAAGCCATCTTAAAAGTTTTTTGCTTTCAAAAGAGATCATCATGAATTCAGAAGCCATTCGACATCTGTCGACCATCGTATTTCAGTCACGTAAGCGTGGCCATTTTAAAAGTTTTTGCATTCAGGTATTTAAATCTGTCATTTGACATCAAATTTTAAAAGTGCTGACTTCCCACAAACATTAACAGGGATTTAGATTTCGCTTTTCAACTCTTTTTTTAGACCTTCGCGTCACCAGTTTAATTGACAGTCAGCGGTTCAGCTGAACCGCGACATTGGTGACTAGAAGAAAGAAGTCTATAGTCACTCCTAGGTATTTTACGGAGTATTTCCATCTGATGTCACACACAGTCCGGTCTCATCGATGCAGGGTGACGCATACATCTTTGGTGATAAATATTTGCCTTTTACCCTTCAACTTGTAATAGAGGACCGTCTCATTGTAGGTTCCAGCGTATATATTTTCCAAACAAGAACAGATAGGTGCTATAGTTTTGCAAGTAACTGTTATACACTGAACACAGTAAACCGCTAGCGAATGGGCTCTTAATAAGTTACACAAGGACTCACTAGAACACAATACTTTGTAAAAAAAGTATGTTTTTCTCTTTCTAACTTATTCGAAAAAATTAATCGGGAATATACGTGGCGAAATCCGGGTGATTTTCACACCAAAGTTATTAAATCCCTTCTTTCCCCTAAACTGGCCCTATCTATGCCATTTCAAGCCACTAGAATAAAAACATACTGCATCATCACAATAGCACTTCTAGGATATTTGGAAAAAAGTGATAATTATTCCAATGCCTATAGATCTAAATAAGTCTTTAAAACCAATAATGCCAAATCCGTTTTACACAATGTGCAGCAATTAGTACTATGTAGAGTAAATATAATATAATTAAACAAAAAATACTAAGATGTATCAACATCAGCAGAATATTGAATACCTGGAGTCATAAAGCTTGAAATTCCCCAAAAGTAAAATAAAGTACATAGAAAAACTAAATCAACTAACCACAATGCCAATGTGCCTAGAGATAAACTATTAGGCATGATACAAAATTTTCGTAGCTTCTAAAATATATTAGTTTTCACTAGTGTGCAAATCCCAACCAACCAATACTCGTATTATAAACAAACATCTTCGAATTCTTTTTTTAAATATTCTATATTATATTTTTAATCATTAATAGCAGAATATTACCTTTTCTCTGGCAGATACATACAAAAATAAATGGCTTAAATAGCCTTAATAGGTTTGTTCTAACAGTAAAATGTTGAACATAATATATTCAGCTACTTGCAGTTTCAAATAGGGTTAGTGCGTTTAGCACTTTTACTTCCTAATGTGAGAAGAACTCTGTATGAATGGATAGGGAAGGTAGGGAAAAGAAAGGGAGAGGTAGAGGAGAAGTCGCTACAGGCCTGACGGCTTTGAGGTGAGGAATTATGGGGGCTCGGGGGGAGCTTTTAGGTTTATGTATAAAGTTCTGTTCGGATTTATGTCTGTTCATATAGTTCTCGTATGAGTGGGTTATGGTGATTTTGAATTTGTTCTATGAATTTTGTGTGTATGTCTTTTAGGTTGTATTTTATTGGTTTTATGTTTCTGTCTATGTATATATCTGTATTTCTTAAGTACCACGGGGCGGTGATTATACTTGGTAGCGTTTTATTTTGAAAGGCTTGTAGCTTCGGTTTGCTTGACTTGTTATAGTAACGTATCCGTAAAATACTTTAAATTTTATGATTTGGTTCTGGTGTAGCGCAGCAAATTTCCTGCTATTTTAAATAATTCAATTACGCTTCTCTAAGCCTATTTTGCTAAAATTCAATCTCAATCTCTCCAACCGGGAGCCACTAAATTCCCGTCCTCAAAGGCAAGTGGACTGCAAAAGAGTATCTGCCGCCTATCTCCGTCTAGCTCATAGCGGCCACGTTAACCCTACCGAATATACGAAATTCATTTCATTCGCTCTAGCGTTCCGCGGACCTATCTTTCAAACGTGGGCGTCACGTCCGCGACTAGCGTAGCCACGCACGGGCCACCCCTTTCAAGAAGGCCACCGTTTCCGGTAGGTAACAGAACAAAGGATCCATGCATTTCCTCAGGCCCAGACAGAGGCAATGACCGGAGATCTCGAGTAGCTCCTCCTTTTAGACCCCCTTTTCCGGAGACACCCCCAAGAATTTCTTCTCCCCTGGAAGAAAGCTGACACCCCTTCTATTGTAGAGAGTTCAACACCACAGTTACTTCACAGTTCAGTTTAGTTCCCCGAAAGTTAGTTCTTCGACAGTAAAAGTCCTATATAGTTAGCACTAAATTCTAAGTCTAAGTTAACCAGTGTTAAAGTGATATTCTCCGATAATAAGGGCTGAAGACCTTTAGAAAAGTTTCTCAATAAAAATCCTATATTAAAAGTTTTGTACTACCCTAAACTTCTTATCTCGAACCTGCTAAAGTCTCTTGTTAGTTATTTCGAATCGTTAGCCTTCTCTTAAAATCAAAGTACTAAAGTGCGAATTAATTCCATATCCTTAATGAAAAGTCAGAATTAATTTAACTTCATTTTATTCCATATTTCATAAAACTTGCAAAGCAAGCCTTTCTGAAACGCATCGAAAGTACATCTCAGTAACGTACTGCGACGCGAAACAGATAATAATGACTATCAATGATCCCGTAATTACGTTCGAAATTCACTACAGTTAGAGCAATTACTCGTACATTCGGAAGGGCCACCCGTTGGAAATAACGTGTGTAGTTATCTTAGCGACCATATATAAGTAGACAGTGTCTTTAACTAACTCTAATAACTCAGTGACCGATTAGACTAAGTGCAATTTAAAACCATAATAACATTTGACCAATATACTTTGTGCCGCCAGTATCTCTATACTATTTACCGCCTAATATTGAATTCATAATGTAAGTAGGGGTTGTAAACCTAGTCCATCCATATGTAATAAATCTCACTTATGCTAATTACTTAAGGAGTCTTTTCTTATCGATCAAGGCCGCAGATAAACACTTTCTTAATACAAAGGTGAAGCGAATCCACAAAAACCAATTAACTTGTCGAATGCCTAAAAGCTCCCTATAGGTCATATTTTTGCAACCGCTCGCAAAAATAAATACCATCTCGACCACATCCAAAGGCAGGGCACGATAGTAGTAACAGCTTGTTTCTTAGCGATGCCGACGTTTTGCTCCTTATATATACGTACAGTAAGGAGAGTGCTTGAATACCTGCCACTTCTTCTCCTATCTTGGATTTTATGTGTTTATTTTACTGAAGGTCAATCTATTGTATGTAGTCACTCCTAGGTATTTTACGAAATCTTTCCATTCGATGATTGTGTCGTCAGTTCTGATGTTTGCCCTGCTTTTGCTTCCCGCTGATTAATGCTGCTTGTGTTTTGTCGTCGTCTATTTTTATTTTCCAGTCATCGGTCCATTCCGTAATGAGGTCTAGGTGATGCTGTAGGTGATGTTTTAATCTGTTTAGTACAAGGGTTTGATAGTATGTCTGATGTGTAGAGTGTGTATAGTGTAGGTGATAATGGGGAGCATTGAGGAACTCCTGCCTCTATTTGTCTGGTGTTTGATAGGGCGTTGTTGACTTGTGTACTGTGAAAGATCTTTTGTCTAGAATTGAGACATCAGTTGTATCATGGAGATAGGAAACTTGTGAAGTCTGTCAAGTTTGTAAATTAGTGCGTTGTGCCTGACTTTGTCAAAGGCTTTTTCGATGTCTAGAACTACAACTACGGTAGATGCTTTTTGTTGCAGTCCCATTCTAGCCTCCTCGACTAGTCTGATCACTTGTAAGTCTGTTGAATGTCCTTTCCTGAATCCGAATTTTCATCTAGAAGTATGTCATGTACAGAGTGTGAGTTTATTCTGTCAAGCATTAATCTCTCCATGGTTTTACCCATGGAGGAGATTAAGCTTATTGGTCCGTCAGTTTTAAGATAAGGTGAAGTTTTTGTCAGATTTCGGCATGAGGATGATTTTTGAGGGTTTCCAGGGGGAGAAGAAACGCTTTAGTATTGGTGCTGTATTGATTAGTGTTGTCAATTTGTCCGTGACTTGTACTGGTAGCTTGTTTTAGAATGCTGTTATTGATGCTGTCTAGTCCGGGGACTTTTTTGCTATCTAGGTCGGCGAACATCTGTGGGTTGGGAGGATTTCGTCATCCGGTTCTTCGTCTTCTGTAGTCACTATTTCTATGTATGCTCTATCTATCCTAGCCCCGTGATCTATGTCCTGTGCTCCCCAGGCTAAGCTGAACTGCGACTCCAGCGAGTCTGCGAAAGCTTCGGCTTTAGCGTCGCTACAGTAGGCGATGACTCTCAGACCGTGGAGGTTAGGACATGTTTCTCTTCTTTTTTGCTTGGAGGCGCCTGGCTATGTTAATTTATTCACATGGATAATGAAGCAGAAGAGGAAATCGACATAAAATAAAACGAAACTTCGCCGTATAATATAGATGAGACAACCACGAATGTCATGAGTTTTTTTGGAAACTAGTTCCAAGGAAAATACTCGTATTAGGTCTTCATATATTTGAGCTTAGGTTGACAGATTCTATCAGAAAAGTAGTGAAAATTATTAAATCTTGAATGAATGAATGAACTTGAAACGAGGTCGGCTGATCCCTTGTGCGCCCGCTCATACACCAATACAGACCGACCTCTCTAGGCACACAGCTTCCTCGGTTAGATATTTCTTATGTCCTCCGGATTCAGCACGCAGCTTCAGAAGTACACCTCCCTTATCCTAGTCAACGCTGGACAGTCGGCACGAACATGAGCGGACGATTCCTCACCCTCCAAGCACCACTTGCATTCCGGGTCATCCGCAACAGATACAAATGCCTGTTCAAGTGGCAGTGCTTTATGAGGAGCCCTGGCATGAGCCTCATGCCCTCCCTCTTCAGAGCCAGAAACGCCCTCACCCTACAAGGCACTAGGCCACCCAAGCCTGCCTCATTCCTGGAGTATTCTGCCATAGATATTTGACCCGCACATCCATTGCATTCCTTAGGATGGCGACGGCCGTACTGTAAGACACACCTATTATAGGCCAGATTCCATTGGACACATTGCGGAATCCTGTTAAGCCAGATACCGCACATTCATTGCATTCCTTATGGCTGCGGCCGTACTGTAAGACACATTATACGCTAAGGTCCCATTGGACACATTGCGGAACCCTGTTATGCCAGACGATCAGCCTCCGTTCCCCGGCCAAGAATCCCAAGACATCGCTACATGCAAACACTAGCGCAAAATTGACTCAAGAGCCGACAGAGCGAGCAGCTTTTGCTCTTCGAACAAATGTAGATGTCATCCGTCTGAAGGCTCTTAACAGGTTCTCATAAACGCATGTTATTACATCTTCAATATGTAAGATTTACGCAAAAATCACAGTACGTGCCCCTGATAACAGTAGCTTGAAGATAGATATCGAAACGTTTATGTTACAGTTAAACAAATTAACAGAATATGTTCTTATGATATAATGTATTGCGTGGCAACAGATACAAATAAATAGAAGGATCTATATATTATATTTAATGCTAAAATTAAGTTTCTTAAATATTAGTTATAGTGCAACTGACTAGAAAGTTATATAAAATTAGAAATAATGCATCTCTTTGTTACCAATTTCGAAAGAAAATTATTTACTTTTTAATATTATTTTTATATATACATATATAGATTTGCATTGAAATTTAAGCTTATTAAGATATTACATATCCTGGTTTCCAACATTTGGTCTATGTGAATGAAAAAAGTAATTACTTAGTCTGCTGATGTTGATTGCATGGAATCTATTAAAGTTATCAACCTACGATTTATTATCCTTTTGCTAATACACCAAACATAATGCCAATTATAAGTAGAGTAACTTATTGCCTTTCTGGCCTGTTTAAAAGCTTCATCGGTCTGGATTTCCACTAAATTAAACATATTTATTTAAGGATTTTTTCCCGATCTATATAAAAATTTAATGACAGTTTACCCAAGTGATAAATGAAAATAGTTTGAAACAGGCCAGTAAGTGCAATGTTAAATGAAACTATACAATGTGCCTAAATATAAAATGGATTTTAAAATGAACTACAAAAGAAATAATATATCGTCTATAAAAGAATAATTAATGATCTACAAAATAAATAATAAGTAAATGTTGTACAAAATGTAAAAATATTTAAATCAATTATATTAATGCTATGTCCAATTATGTCAATTGTGTGTAAAAGCCTTCCTATGTTTAGTTATTGCATGTTCATTTTATTGTATGTCAAATCATGTATTCCATGAAATATGGACCACTCGAGTCTACAGACGCTCGAAAACTTAGAAGGCAAACAAAATGAAGTATTTGACTACTCTAGTCGTCAAAATTTTCCCATCGTGATTTTCGTTAGACCACACAATGTCTAATTGATATTTACGGTAATTATCCGAGTCTTTAAAATGATTTCACTTAATTACAACATATCCCAATCGCTGAAGAAATGACTTCATCCGAAAGTATGTTTCTGGTTACAGTACTGTGTACTCCAGTTCCAAAGTTAATACTTTGTAAATATTAGTACTTGTTCTTTTTTTCTGAAATTTGCTGCTTGATATACGTCGGTACCATTTGTAATAAACCCACAAGTAAATTGGTCAATATCTTCTTGTACTTTTTTAACAAAAACGATTCAATATTTCAATATTTTCTTTTATCCTATGTCCAAACATGTCAATTTTTCAAAGTATTAGAATTACCCCGAGCCGTAGGTGAGTGTCGTAATGAATCAGTAATAAAATATCCGTAATAGCAATTACATGTGCTGAGTTGCATACACTTATTTTCTATGACCAGTCATAATAATGAAAAATAAGTCCTTTAACTTTCGAAATTTGCTAAGTAAATAGTAAATATGTCAAAATTGATAATTTTAAAATGTCATATTCATGACAATCTTTGATATTTACCGATCATTGTTGTGATGGTACATTTTGGTTGATTAAAAACTTGTAACGTAATGAAACATCTGTTCTAATGATTCTCATTACATGTCTAATAAGGCAAGTTATTGATGACATTTAATTTGTTAAATTGAAAACACAATAAATTCGGATAGCTCTTTAGTATTCTGAACACGCTGACAACATTGTCAATTATAGATTTGAAAATGAAGACAAGTTTGTCTTCAAAACGTAAAATCTTTTTTAGGTATTACCAGCTTCATTTGGGCCAATACATTTTTATCCTAGGATCTGGATCGAAACGATGCTATCTATACAAATCCAAGTAGGGTCCTTTATTACCAAAAAAAGGCGCGAGTTACTAGAACAAGTCCTTTATTGTTTCACTTATCAAATTTTATTGAGATATCGATCAGAATCAATAAACTCGAAACTGAAAGCCACGTTCAAGGCAAAGCCAATGGTCTTTTAAATTCAATACTTCTCAAACTATCAATCATGTATATCATGGCTTTCAGAGCAAATTTCTAACTATGGACCATCCAGGCATATTGTAAATCTCAAATCCACATCTCAAGCGTAAACTGTTTTGAATTTGAACATTCAGCACTACCTTACCGATAAATGTTTTAAAATTTACAAATATTTTGTTCACTTATAATATTATGATCCAAACTTACATTTCGAGGAGAGTGGCCGAATGGAATATATGAGATAACAAAGAGAAAAATATTAGTTACATAAAAGCCGCGTTGGTTATATCAAAAGCAATCTGAAGCCACAATTGACAAATGATAAGATATGGGAAGAAAAATAAAGTTATTGTAAAATGTTGCCAAAAAATAAATGATATTAAATAAAAAGGGGAAAATTAAATAGTATTTTATTTCTAAATCTTACTCGTAAAGGGTAGGTAATTAAAAGTACAAGAGCTGGTTATTTATCGCCTTCAAAAGTGAAATTGACAACAAGAAATGACGGTCCCTCGTGCGATTTTCTAGTCATTTAGAACTACCTAATCAACACAAACAACTACAAGAAGCGCATCATTAAAGACTCCAATACTGCGTGAAAATACAGAAGAGGTCCCCAAAAATCAGTGCATGACATTAGAATGCACGCACTTGGCGGCCACTGAATCTGCAGATATATTCAGGTATGCAACATAATTCATATCGAATAAGCAATAAGGATGGTAAAGGTAATCTTTAGGAATTACAAACTCCGAAAACTTTACTCACACCGTCCTTTTGATAATATCATCGGCAATGTCTCAATAAACTGAGAATAATAACAATAATCTTCGTTATCTAATATATGTACAGGGTGGCCCGTTTATTATGGGATGACACCTTATCTCCAGTACCAAAAGAAGAGTTTGGATTTACTTACATTTTTAAAATATTATAATTTTATATATAAAGGGTGTTCGTATTTTCGTGGACAAGTATCAATTTCCTTATTTTAAATAGAATAACCTGTATATTAAGGCATTTTTGAATTCCTCAGAAAATTCTAGATATTTTATATATAATATCCTATACCTAACTCTAACCGTTTTTGACATATTTTGAATATTATGTCAAAAATGACGTTTGCAGGTCTAAATATAACTATCAATTTCTCCTATTGAAAATCTTTATTATTTAATTTGAGTTGGTTTCCTTGTAGAAGAGGATCTACTTTAGTAGTCTGTGTTGGCATTTTTATAATAAATAAATACAGGGTGATCAAAAACTAACATTAAAAATTTAAACGAAAAATCGTTGTCATTTTTTTCAAATGGAAACCCCCTATTTTTATAATTTTATCTTATTTACCTTATTTAAAAATAAATGCGACTTGGTGTAAGGTTGTCTATTCAAAAAACATGAAGTTTTTGAAATATTGGCAATTTAACATTTTTCTATTGTAAAAATTAATGCTATAGGGCTTTTTAGTTTTGTTATTAGTTGGCCATGACGGCGAGGCGTGGCGAAGAAAAAAACGATCAAGCACTACAGAAATGACACTATTTCTTGTCGTCTCTCAATACAAGTACTTATTACCCCAGCCGGGACGATTGTGTTATTAACCTTTCGTCGGGCGCAGCTGTTCTAGCAGATACAACAGTCTTTCATTTGCATCGTGTATGGTCACCTATAGTGTTAAAATCCCCACCGCATAGATCGCCTCCTATAATGTGTCTAGAAATGTAAAACGCTGGCCAATGGTAGTGTTCTTCTCTATGCTAAAATGCGATATTTATAATTTGTAAATTATAACGTAATCAGGTGCAGTGTATCCCAGAGATCAAAATGTTTGCCACGTGCACATCAAACCCTCTAAGAGAAGCTGCCACGGACGTATGTGGTGGGGATTTTAACAAGATAGGCTATAGGTTACCATACACGATGCAAAACAAAGACTGTTGTATCTGCTAGAACAGCTGCGCCCGACGAAAGGTTAATAATAACTTAATCGTCCCGGCTGGATAAGTAGGTGTATTGTCAGACGACAAGAAATAGTTCCAAAGGGGGACAAAGAACACAAAGTCAAAGTCACCGTCAAAGTATATGTGTATTTAGAGGTTACACGTGTTTCGCCTTACGGCATCATCAGACCTAAATAAAATGATAACGTAGAACCACAGAAAAATTAAAACTAATGAAAAAACATACCTTAATTATGTAAACAACAACCACAACGCTCACAAGTTAAAATTATAATACAGGTACTGTTGGTGTTTCATTTACAACTAAACATTACTGAAAAATAATTTAGCGACATTCACATACCTATTATAGTGCATATTTCTGTTTAAAAAACGTAAACCAACAAAATAAAAATAAACATAAAATATAGAAATTTTTATAACGACTCGAGGCCTAGGGATCGAACCCACGACCCTCTGCTCCAAAATCGGACTGGCTAACCATTTCGCTACCGTGTGTTATGCTATAGAAATCGTTCACTAGCGGGTTTACTAGCATTGTGCAGTAGTTTAGTCGTTGTAAATTATTCTAATTGAAACAGCACTATATCAATTAAAACGAAAAAATTAAAAATTAAAAATTGTTGTACATACATATATACTTATTTATGTTAAAACGTTTGTTAATCATTATGATTAAGATTATTAAAAATAAGGTTGGGTTCGAAATTAAAAACATCATTAACACAATCAAGGATTGGACTTCTTTTAGCTCTCGTGATCTCTAACTTTTCCAAAAGATCCAGTTTTTTGCCTTTTGCACATTCATGTAACAATGAGACATTTTCCGACGCCGAAAACCCGTGACCCGATGACAAGAGATGGTTCGCAAAGGCAGATTTAGTTTCCAAAATACTGGTATCCTTAAAGTTATTATAAAGGCTTAAGTGTTCCTTCACCCTAGTTGAGACCCTGCGACCCGACTGACCAACATACACGGCCGAGCAATCACCACAACTCAACGAATACACCCCTGATTTGAAGAATCGTTCTGTTCTCTCTTTGGTATTTACTAGATGTTTTTTCAAAAAATTCACAGTCCTGAAAGCTATTTTTATGTTTGACCCTTTGAAGAAATTAGCGAGTTGAAGGGAAATGGAGCCGAAAAAAGTTAAACACCTAAACTTAGAACAATCTTTTTGGTTGGATTTGAGGATGTGAAATGAGAGTTTATATTTATTCATAAATTTGAAGAAAAGTCGATTGATAGTGTTAAGAGGGTAACCATTATTAGAAGCTATTTGTTTTATTACGTTAAACTCTTTATAAAAACATTCTTTCGAGAGTGGAATATTAAACAATCTAAACAACAGGGAATTGAAGGCTGCAAACTTGTGAGAATACGGAGATTTAGAGCCGAACTGTATAATGTTGTCTGTGGTGGAAGGTTTCCTATAAATCTCGAACTCAATACTGTTATTGTCCGATCTTTTTAACAAGAGGTCTAAGAATGTTAAAGATTTATTTACTTCTTTTTCCAGAGTAAAAGAAATTTTGTCATGTAGGGAATTCGCAAAAACAAGGAAATTAGACAATTCATCCTCGCTTCCACCCCATACTATGCAAATATCGTCGACATATCTTCTATATGCAATAAGATGTGCGGCATAAGGACTTTCCATGAACTTAAGCTCCAAATTGTTCATAAAGACCTCACTTAAAAACGGTGAAAGGCATGACCCCATAGCTAAGCCTGATTTTTGTTTAAACATCTTGTTATTAAATTTAAAGAAATTCTGGTCTAATACAGTTCTTAACAAGTTTATTAAATCGGATGAAATCAACCTTGGAATAGAGGAACTAGCTAATAAAGATTCAGTAAGGTCAACGCACTCGCAAGGCGGAATACTCGGGAATAGGTTTTTAACATCCAATGAGATTAAAATGGAATTATTTGGAACTACGACACTTTTCAAAAAATTTGCAAATTCAATCGAGTTTTTAACTGAAAAACAACTTTTAAACCCAGTAATCTCTCTTAAAACCTTATTCAGCCAAGATGAGAGTCTGTAACAGGGAGAATCTACGAAAGATACCACTGGTCTAATGGGTTGACCCTCCTTATGAACCTTAGGGAGCCCATATAGTAAGGGAGTTTTTGGGTTCATAGGATATAAAGCCTCCTTCCTAACGTCAAAAAACTCTAAGGTTAGCAAAGATTTATCTAAAATGCCCTTTATACAAAGAAATAGTGTAATTTCTGTAGTGCTTGATTGTTTTTTTTTCGCCACGCCTCGCCGTCATAGCCAACTAATAACAAAACTTAAAAGCCGAATAGCATTTTTACAATAGAAAAATGTTAAATTGAAAATATTTCAAAAGCTACAAGTTTTTCGAATAGACAACTTAAGTCGCCCTTATTTTTAATGCTAAATAAAATAAAATTATAAAAATAGAGGATTTCCATTTGGAAAAAAATACTTATACCGATTTTTTCATTATATTTTTTAAAGTTAGTTTTTGATCACCCTGTATTTATTTATTATTCAACACAGACCACTAAAGTAAATCCCCTTCTACAAGGAAACCAACTCCAATTAAATAATAAAGGATTTCAATAGGAGAAATTGATAATTATATTTAGACCTCCAAACGTCATTTTTGCCAAAATTCAAAATATATCAAAAACGGTTAGACTTAGGTATAAGATATTATAAATAAAATATACCTAGAATTTTCCGAGGAATTTAAAATTACCTTAATAGATAGGACCTTCTATTTAAAATAAGGAAGTTGATACTTGCCCATGAAAATACGAATATATAAAAATATAATATTTTAAAAGTTTAAGTACATCCAAACAACGTATGTATTAAATTTTTTTGTACACCCCGTAGATTCTGAGATAAGGTGTCATCCCATAATAAACATCCATTTATAAGAAAATCGTGCAAAATAGAATCCAAAATTTAGATACTATCATAATTTTCAACAGCAAAACAGAAAACACGTAGGTACAGACACATATCAATGAAACAGAGAAAATATACATAAAAGATAAAAAAGGGCACATACGTGTTGATCTGTCAGTCAAAATGGAACAGTTCTTTTAAACTCAGAATTATGTATAACATTAGACGGAATAACACGACATATTTGTTTAAAAGCCTTTATTTCTAGAATCCATATTAAAATTCATACTAAACAATTAGTAATGTCAAGCAAAAATAGCACTTAAACTTATAATAAGTTATGTAGAATAACCACGTACCTGTCAAAATCCAATATGAATGTTAGATAAAAAAAAAACAATTATTTATAACTACTCGTCAGCTTTATCAAATCATACTGATGAAATATATATAAAAAAGAAAGCCAACAGCTTTATGTTAAATAAAAAAATTGCTTTGAAAAATATTATGAAATATTAAGCCTTTTATTACAGACAAATAAAGCTAACGAAGACCACCAGTCTATATTAAAAATTGTCTTCCTTAAATATCAAAAAAGCATAATAAAGGCTCTTCTTCAAAACGACTGCCTTAAGCCAGTAGCTTCCTCCGACCAGCCGCCTTACCATTTTCGTTAAGAATGGTACTTTTTATGTCATATACAAGGTGTCAATTTTAAGTGGTACCACTATTGTTATCTCTAAAATCATAAGCGTTAAGAGGTTGGTTAGAAATGCGTTACCATGTTATAAAGTCATTTAAATATCTCAGAGACAAAAAAAAAGATGGCTCTGTCAACGTATCTTAGATGACCTCATTATATAGCAATTTCTTTCTAATGTAACCAATGTTGCACGAGTAATCGCAAACATGGGAGAGAGAACACAACCGGTAATTTTTGTAAAACATTTTAACAATAGAATACGTACGCCAAAAGAATATACACCATTTTGTGTGTAATTCTTTGTTACCTCGATATTTTTATACTATTCATAATTGCAGGTAGGCCATTTAACTAAAAATTTCAACTCTTCAATTTTAGTTTTTTTGGTCACTATTCCCGGAAAAGATGTGCTCACATATTAATTTGCTTATTCTTTTAGGTAATTTTCATTCAACCAAAGATCACATTAATCAATTTCGATGACGCAGAAGTTTATTGCGGCCAATTTGACTCCGTACAAGCTAACTATTATCTAAACCGCAATCGCTTTTCTATGACCACTCAACGATAATAAATCACTAACCTGTTCAAAGCCGCCCAAGATATCGGTAGTGTCCATTGCTGAAGTCACCGGTAAAGTTTTTAAAGTTTTCCCAGCGAGATTGGCCAAAGTTTTAACCACGCTGCTTTTGCCAACACCCGAACTTCCAACCTGAAAGAAAAATTTGTCTGAATTCATTTAATAGTTTTATGTTACGAGACTTCAACTGAGAAGTTTTCAATGAGAAATTGTCATTTATTTGGGCGAGATCTACACTTGGGAATTAACTACAGAATCGTATGGTTCAATAAGTAAATACAATTTATTGGCATCTAAGTTTAGATTAATAAATCCAAGAATATAGTTTATTGGTAATTTCTACCCTTACAAATCTATAAACATTAATTATTTTTAGAAGGTGCTCAAAAACATTATTATTTCTTCTATATTTTTTTCATACGGTTCTGTCAATAAAAAATTGCCTGTATTCATTTAATAGTTTTATATTCCGGGACTTCAACCGAAAAGTTTTCAACAAGAAATTGTCATTTATTTGGGCGAGATTTACAATTGTGAATTAATTATAGAATCGTATGGTTCAATAAGTAAATAAAATTGATTGGCATCTAAGTTTAGATTAATAAATCCAAGAATATAGTTTATTGGTAATTTCTGCTCTTACAAATCTATAAACATTAATTATTTTTGGAAGGTGCTCAAAAACATTATTATTTTTCTTCAATATTATTTTTCATACGGTTCTGTCAATAAAAAATTGCCTGTATTCATTTAATAGTTTTATGTTCCGGCACTTCAACCCAGAAGTTTTCAATAAGAAATTGTCAATTATTGTCAATGCTTATAGATGTGTAAGAGCAGAAGTTACTAATGACTATAACTTAGATGCCAATAAATTTTATTTACTTATTGAACCATACGATTCTATAGTTAATCCCAATTGTAAATCTCACCCAAATAAATGACAATTTATTATTGAAAATTTCCCGGTTGAAGTACCGGAACATAAAACTATTAAATGGATGCAGGCAATTTTTTATTAACAGAACCGTATGAAAAAAAAATGTTGAAGAAAGAAATAACAATTTTTTTGACCACCTTCTAAAAGTTATTAATGTTTATACATTTGTAAGCGCAGAAATTACTAATAAAATATATTCCTGGATTTACTAATCTAAACTAAGGTTACACACACTACACTACTCTTATATCTTTACAACTAATAGATCTTTACAATTCGACACTCTATGATAAACTAACTGCAATCTGCAACACGCGTTCTGTGCGCTATTTATATCCTCTCAAATATATATCGGGACTATTCCGGAAGCGCGCGCGTCAGTTCTCCATTATTCCCGGCCCGGCCGCACTATATTGAGAAAATAACTGAGCAGTTAGGAATCTTCTCGATAGGTGATGATTCATGCGGAAATAACGTAGACGCGGCAAGCTAGTTGTATAGTGTAACCCAAAAACATACAGATGGTCGCGAGCCGTGACACTACAATAATCGCTAGATAGGCCGAGGAGGCTCCAACCTTGGTCACCACGGTCCTTCGACTTGAATTGTTTAGACCTCGTTTGGGAACACTTGAAATCTAGTTTGAACTAAAGAAGAACTCAGGCACCGTGTTGTAATTTTCTGCCAAACAACCTGAAATACTTCTGGGATTTTGTGAAAGGTGCGCGAGGCAATGAGAACATATTGATATATTTTGGCTGGAGGATATTTTCAACAGTTATTTAAAATTTTATTTTTCATTTTTATCATTAATACCATTGCAAGATAACGCTACATGGTTTTAGGTGACAAAGAATAACGTTTTTCATTTTTAGCATTCATTTAAATTGTGGCCTTCAGTGCGTTTCCTTCACGAAAAAAAATCCAAGGGCGAAAGGAGCCTGTATCGGTATATTGAAGAAAGAAATAATAATAATTTTGTAATATTTTCCTTAAAGGTAATGTTAATAATGTCTAGACCATAGAAGCATTATGAATTGGGAGAATAAGAGATCTTTCACATGAGGATACTGTATGCGAGATACGCGTATCCGAGATACAGAATCGCGGTCGAAAACTTGGACTGCTGCATCGAATTCACGTATTTCTTCAATCAGTACTAAAATAGTCGCAGTGCCGTGCATAGGTTCATCACTATAGCGCGTAGTAAATAATACCTATGACGATTCAATTTATACTGAAAAATATCGTGCGTCTATGATATATTCTAGTATCCATGTCTGAACACGTCCATATATCGTAGTGGTAATTTTGTATGCGGCATACGCATTCAGCGTCCGGCGGCTGAAGTTGCTGGGATGCAGAAATTCGGTATCGCGGTACTCTATACGTCGCTCGTGCCGTGTGAATAGGTCAATTTGAATGTATGTGTAACCTGTATCTCGGATACGCGTATCTCGTATACAGTATCCTCGTGTGAAAGAGCTCTAATAAAAAACTGGCGCGGACACTTCCGGAATAGTCCCGATATATATTCGAATGGATGTAAATAGCGGGCAGAACGCGTGTTGCAGTTAGTTAATCATTGAGTGTTGAAATGTAAACATCTATTAGTTGTAAAAATATAACAGTGGTTTAGTATGTTTAATTGTATACAGTGATAAAGAATAATAAGAGTATTATTATAAAATAGTAAGTTGTGGTTTTGTTAGAATCTACCAGATAGTAGCTTTAATTTAAGAATTTCCGGACTTGTATACAGTGGTGGCTGGTCTTAAAGTGCACAAGGACACGTGCCCACTCTTTGGTGTGCATACCATAAAGAAATATACCATAATTTTAAATTTTTTGGCAACTTTATTATCGGTTGCGAAAGCTAAACTCAAGCCGATAAGTTATGTCACAAAATAAACTAAATGAATTAGCAGTTTTATCAGTCGAAAACCAGTTCATCCAGTCCATTCCCGATTTCGACAACAAAGTAATAGAGATATTCTGCGATAAGAAAAATGGAAGAATGAACTTTCCCTTCAAATAGTTTTACTTTATTTTTGGTTCACTCCCTCTGGAAAAAAAACACGAGCCACCACTGTTTGTATACTAGCATGTAGAAGCAGCTCGCACATTGTGTCAAATGGGGGATCTAGCACGACATTAGGCCTTTATATGATTTTCTAACTATGATAACCAAACCCACCCAAATGTGTTGTAGATACTCCAGTTAGTAAAAAAAAATGCAATTGAAAACAAATCATAATGCATTTTTTTTCTTGTAACAGGGCTCTAAAGTTGAAAAATATTTTGGGAAAAAAATTAATGTATTTTTACCATATTTTTAAATAGAAAAATTGACAATACACACAGCATTTTTTTGGAGTATTGCTATAAAGTGGGTATGACCAGTAACTAACCTATTCAGAACTACTAACATTTTCCTAATTCTAAAGCCCCTTTTATGGTTTAAAGTTTTGTTAATATAGCAAGTTTATTTTCGTCTCTATTTTGTTTGTAAAGCATGCAGAAAAAAGCTTAACAAAGCTTAGTAAAATCTACATCCAAAAATTAGGGAAGAGGGTCTCAAAAAATTGCTGCGTCTACCTGTGCCTTTTTTTTGGGTAGACCTAAACATTGTCATGTGTACGGGGTATTTGTGTAGGCCTAATGGACCTTGCTACAGAACATTGCCATTAGCAGGTTTAAATTGAGTTTTTGGAAAATTTCCAAAATATGTTAACTAAGGTTAACACTACTGCAAAAATATATACCCTAAAATTGGGATCTATTCCTCATTTATTATTATTATTTTTTTAATTGGAAAACCTCACTTGTAGCTCCTTAATCAAAAGCTTGCAAAAAAAAATATTTAGCTATTATAACGCAAAACAAAACAAAACGATTTTGAAATTTTAAAACTAAACAAGTGTAACAATTCGATTTTGCCAATGTCAAATATTTTTAAAACTTCATTTATATGCCGCATTTAGGGAAAAAGATGCTGTATTTTGCACGCATCGGTTTATTAATTCTAAACTTATTAATTTGATTTGCTAACAATTCGTTTGAAAATGCGACTTTTCTAATATGAATTAACTATATTTTAAGTATAGGTTAGCTATATATTTGTATTAGCATTTATTATACGTTGTGACTCTTATTTATTTTAGTTGATAGGCGAAAGCGATGCACCTTATTATTAAGATAACCTGGCTTGATTTGTATCATATTATCATGGAACAGCCAGCGAACCGATTTATATTTTTCAGAATTTTGTTAGTGAAGCCTGCAAAAAAAACGCTGCATTTGACTCGTTGATCCGTATTTTAGTAGTAGTTTTTGTGACCTTCGTCCGAGTAATAGGGATGTACCATTTCGTGTAAACGCCAGCTGTTGATTTAACTTTTTAAAAGTTTATCGTTTTGTTACGACATATTCTCTGGTATTTCTTGAATCCCTTGATCGTGGCCTCCGCCGTCATGTTACCATCATAATAAACGAGAAATCGGTCGTTTATAATCTTAAAAATATGCCTTGTACCGAATCATTCGGCATGCTTCCGCCCATCACTACTTGTGACGTAGCATTTAATCTCGAAGGCAAATTGACGGAAGCCTTTGACAATAGCCCTCTCACACGATCGAGGTAATTATTGCACTAGTTTTGCCTAAATTAATGATTTAATTGCTCTATCTCTGTTACCATTTTTTGTGCAAGGCCGCCATTTGCTTTGTGTCCCATATGTTATCTTATCTACTCCATTTCTGAATTTTCATTTTAAAGCAACCTTAATTTTGATCATTTCTTTTAGGAGTGATTCATGCCTATCTTTTTATATTCAAGTTGTCTGAACCTTAGTATCTCCTTTATTTGCTGATGGACATTGCAAGTCCATGGTTTTTTTTGTCTGGAGAATATTTGTTTTATAAAGAAGATGTATTTATGCAAGAGGGGGGTCTATGATTTTCATTAAAGTAAGGGGGCTTCGTTTAATGCACACTGGATTATTTCAGGTTTTTTTTTTCTGGAGGGCCAGAACCTTTATTGAAGGGCCACAGCTTTTTCCGAAGGGTACAACCTCTTTCTCGGAGGCCACGATCTTTACCTGCCGCTAGAGTCACCCGGCTCTAGTGGGTTGAAAGTAGGTTTTACCAGCAGCACTTATCTCGACCCCAAGCTATCAAGACACCTCGGCCAAATCTTCCCTCGGGGCCATCGAGAGCCAATTCCTAAGTGCCCGGCACCTCCACCAGAGTTCGACGACTGGATTTGGGTATTGTACTAGAAGCTTTATGTCTCATTAATTCTTATGTTTATTCGTTTAATATAATCGCTCTTCGTCTTCTTTCATTAATATAAATCAAACATTGAACGCCGAGTTCTGAGGTAGCTCATTAACTTTATTTACATTTATTCACTGGTTTATCGGACCAGTTAATCTGATTGCTTTGAATTTTCTCTCATTTTCAAGCGCTGGCTCGATAATTCCATTCTTTTCGAGTGATATAACCGCTCTGAATTTTATCTCTTTATAATATGAATCAAGCGACAGCCACACTTTCAATAGTTTTATTCTAGTTCGGTTCTTTTATTAACTTATCAAGTTTTTTTTGATCTAATTATTGTGTCCGTTCATTGCGGCATATTATCATTGCTACACTCAAAATCTGTGCAGCTATTAGCGCACGCATACCTAGTTGTAATTAGCTTAGTTAACGTCAAGTGATCACTTTGATAAGTAGTATTTAGTGCAGTTAGTGGTAACGCATACAGAACCGAGTATTTCCAACCGAATTGGTCTCTGTACAATCTCGATATTGTACTCTGTTTATTTTATCAATTACTTTAACAGTCATTTAACATTCTTTTGTCTTTAACTAACCACATTTTAATTTAACTTTTTTTCTCCATATAGATTGTTGTTGTGTTTTCAAAAAAAAAAAGAAAGACTTAGTAGCAAATATATTGTTCCTTAAATTTTTAGATTGTGTTTTCTTGATAGGTTAAGTTAGTTGATTATAATCCCACCATTATTCTCGTTTTATTGATAGTTTGAAATTAAGTACTAAGTACCGGTTAATTTTATGAGCTGACCTAGCCATCCTGTACAACACCAGCAGAGCTTTTTCCGTTTAGTTGGCTAGAACGGGTGGCGCTCAAACGACCCCACGACAGGGGCCGGGCTCTGTAATACGACTCTCCGGGGCTAGGTTCATTTTTTTTTTTAATTAATTGGGAAAAAAAATCTTACATTTTGGGTACAATCAGAAAAACGCGTTACACAAGCTCAAAAACAACGTATTTTCATCAGTCAGTCTGTCTGTTATAATTCAAAACTTTGAACACGTTTTTATGTTTAACATACGGGGGCAATATTGGAATATCTGTAAAAACCTCACTTTCAAGGGATGAGTTTCACCTTTAAAATGAAAGGTGAAATCCCTTCTTGGGGTAAAATTTACCCCTGATTTAGATAGGGAACATAGAGTATGTCACACCCTCTTTTGAAGGTCTCTTTATTTTTTTATAACATGGTGATTTTTATTTAAACATAAATTTAAATGCGCATATCTCAAAAACTAATTGATCCATTAGTTTTTGAGATATGCGCATTTAAACTTTTCATGGGCAAACATTTTTTGACGTAGTTATACCACAAACAATATAGGTACGCAACAGACGGCGCCTCAAATGTGTTTAAAACGAGCCGAATAATGAGGCTGTTGGTGCCGCGAGCCTCATTCGCTTCTTTCGCCGTCATCTCGTTCACTGGAAACAATATAGATGGCGCTACGAACAGCCTCAATTCGATACGCTGTTGCCATATCCACTGAATTGTTGGTAAATTTGAGTTTAAAAAGTAATGTAACTTATTAGGTACTTAAAAAGTAATATAACTTCTGATAATTTATTTTTGATCATATATTGCATGTCAAATTTTACCCAGTTCCTATTATAAAAAAGGCTGAAATATTGTACAAACCCCTGGCAATGCAAAAAAGATGTTTGTAATGAAAAGTGAGAGATTTTGAGAATTTCACGTTAATAGTTATTTATTACAGCAAAGCGCTATGTTGGGGAAACACCCCAACACGTGTAGAAACTGTCGTTTTTCACCGTATAGTTTGGTGATAACACCCTGTATGTATGTAGAATGAATGAGCCGTAATTAACACAAAATAAATTTATTTCACCCCGGGTACAACCCAATTTGTACATTTAAATCAGCAAATGTCAAGTTCTTTAATGCTCCTTAGTCCAACCCTAGACGGATGATCCCTTAGTTCGAACCTGTACAGCAATGCTGTCAATATAAGAGATTACAATAGAGCCACCTTTCACTAGTAATGGAAAACGTTTGTAATCGTATTCAATTCAATGTATTTTTGTCTCCGTCAGAATCAGTCTGTAAAATAAAGAAAGAAAACAGCTTCTACCCTTGTAATTTCAAATGAATTCGGCAAAGCGCCAAATCCCCACTTTTTATTTGATCGTGGCGCCAGTAGCCGCTCGACGAAAGAAGTTCAAGTTAGTGCATTGCAAACACTCCACGTTGCTGGGTCGGTCGTGCTACCGAGCAGCAAGTGCCTCTTCGCGCCAAAAGGTCAAATTCCTTTTTGGGCCAATCTCTCTTGTATGCACAAATATTAGAGAATATTTCGTGCACCTCAGTTATCTTTGTCCAAAGTTGGACAAAGACCTCCTTTTGAGCTTATTTAAAGCTATTCTTCGAAGTCAGAAACGATAGCGTCCCCGTTCCCGTTGGAAATTGGAACATAAAATGGCGGAAGGCAGACTGACATTCCTGGTCGAATTCCTGTAAAGCAAGGCAGGTAAAGCAGTCAAAGTGGAAAGGTATGCTGTGTGAAAGTTGCTTAGTTTGAGAACGAAGTATTAAAATAAGAAAGATAAAAATTAATTTTTAAATCAAACAATCAAGATTCTTCAGTGGACATTTCTAAATTTAAGAAACCTTCTGTAATTGTAGTTTTATACTGGAACGAATGATGAGTGATTGAAAGTTTTAGTCTAAGAATTGTATATATATTTTTTCTATTTAACAAAGAAAACATTGTTTGTTTATCTCCATTATATTTAAATGCAATTTACACCTGCATTATTAAATTATATCAATACCGAATACATGTTTCAGTTTCTCTCACCACCCTATGTTATACTGTTCATTAAAAGTGGTTAATTAAAATACCACACCCTTCTTTATGGTTTTAAGCAATAATAAAAGAATTTGTGTATCCCGACCAAGCTATATTAAGTTTTACCCGAGAATACTAAACTGTTGAGAAGCGACAGCCGGCGGCGGCGTCTTTGATCTTCCTTTGATCTCGATGGGCCTGTTTTCGATGACCTTGAATGACTCTCGTTTGACAGTAAAGCAGCATAATCCGAGAAGACAACGGTTTTGTCTTCTCGGATAATATCTTGTAGTACGGGAGCATGGGGAAGTAAATTATCTCATGAATCAGTAAATAAATCAAAATTATTTATTTAAAGAACTTATTATTTATAGGTATGTTGGGGTCTACTTATAATATGATATATCTATGTATAAATTTTTAATATGTATAGGCTACATCATATATTAGGGATAGAATAGAAAAATAAACCAAAGACACTCACAAAGCCGTTCCTGACGGGGCTGCAGCATGTGCACTCGCACGGGGAGGCGGAGATTAGGGGGCGGCATTTTATTTACAACAAAGTTTCTAAACCAGCTATTATTAAAAAATATGAAACAATAAAACACAGTAGCATATCCGGTTTAATGAAATACAATTAAACTCTGGTTTACAAAAACGAATATTAAATATAAACCCATATTTTGCTCATTCATTAAATTTAGTGGTAAATTGTTTCATTTTTCGACATTGTTCAAATATTATATGTATTTTTGCAGCATCAGCTGTAAGGTGGGAGGTTTTGAGACTTAATATACCTTTATTAACTTTGAAACCGTCAATCGACACTCAATGGGAAAGTAGAATAAATGTAGGTAATTTAACCTTTAATTTCAAATTTAAAACAAATTTACAACAGTCCTAATGAAATAGTCGATAACGATAAAAGAGACATAAAAACGAGAAATATGGCATAAACATTAGCGGAGAAATTTATTTCATTTAAATTTAACTGTTCATTGATAATTGGGCATGATCTTCTGTCAAAAGTTAACGTCTCAAAATCCTAAAATTAATCTTTGCCAATGTGTAACTGTTTCAAAAAATTTAATTAACTATCTTGATGAAAAAAGGACTAATGAAAGTTTTGATCTATTTATCAAAGAAGCTGAATCACTAGCTGCAGAAATTAACATACTGCCCGAGCTTATGAAAACCCAAGATAGGAATGTGCAAACTGTTTTCTTTGATCTCATGCGGCTTAGATTTTAGAGCCTGTCAAAGTGTCAAAATGCCCGACTTTCAACTGTCAATATTTGGTAAACAGTTAAAAATAGGTATAGGATATTATATACAAAATGTGTTTAGATTTTTCTAGAGAGTCCAAAAATGTAGTAATATACAGGGTATTCCATTTAAAAAAAATCAAAGTGACCCCTAGCACTTTTATTTGATGTTCAATTGTTTTTTGCTGAAAATATACGAATGCGCGGGAGAAAATTACATAAGATGGCTATTTCAGTTTTTTTATAAAAATACAGGGAAAGTAAAAAAATCGCATTGTCTAGTCCTCGTTGGATAATCCTGTACATCAAGTACCTTTTTAATTAGATAACCGCAAACATAGCCGAAGGCATTTTGAGTTGTTAGGTTTTCATTTCTGTAGCTATAGTTTGGTAGAGTGATCGTATTAGTTAACTGATGTTCTTCATTGATATTATTTTCAGCTACATGCGCGGTATCAAAATTAATTAACAGTTGATCAAAATCTTCTTGGCAGTTCATTTGGTCCGTATGGAAACAACTTTGCCAAAATAGCTTTCGGCAGGCGGTCTGAAACTGTATAAGGATGGGATTAACATGGTTACCGCTTTGTTGCCGGGCACTTCCAAAAAAATTATCGATGCAATCTGTATTTATACGTCTTGTTTTTAAGTATTTAAAATTTGCTTTTGAAAGTTTTTCCCACAATTTGATAAGCCCATGCATTGTTACAGCCCAACATTTTGGAAATCTTACCCTGTTGGTTATGTATTTGCCAATTTTGCCAAAAAATTTCATTTCAGACAAAGACAATAAAGCATATTTTAAAAATTTAATTTGATATTGAGAGCCTTCAAATACTTTCTTAAACTTATAGGATGGTCGTAAGGAGTACGAATTTACCACGTCAAATAGATTATTAAATAAATATAAAGCATCTATTGTACCCAAGGCATCTCCAGGAAGGGCACCCAAACTCATATAGGTGTTCATTCGTGTTGTGAATTGTTTAACTTTTCTTAACTGACGTCAGTTAGAAAAATATAATATTATTTTATTAGTTTTAAGTTAAATATTTTCATTCCAGAACCCCCTAATGGTAGAAAAACATGAATTTGACAACTCAGTTACATACTAAAACTCGACTGTTACCTAAAAGGATAACTATTTATTAAATAGTTTTAAGAAATAATTTATATAAAAATAAATACTTATACAGTTCTGGATTTCTGGGAAACGAAAACAAACTAAAGCCTTGCCCAGTAACAACCGAACATCCCCTATAGACACAATTGTTATCCGAACTCGACATGCCTATAATAATTATTATTATATGCCAATCGAAATAAACCAACTATAAAGCGAAAATGCACATCGTTCAAAAATGCACTATTAGCGACACTGCCACTTGGACTACAAAACAACTTATCTGTTGACATCAATGACATATCTCGACACTGACGGACGGTGACGGAAAAGCAGCATATTTGGCGAATGCGCATACTAGATTGAAATTAATCTGTCGCTTCTCAACAGTTTAGTATTCTCGGGTTTTACACTGATTATTTCCTTCATCGTAAAATGGACCAATCAGACAGCCCGATTTTGTGAATAAATTTTGTTTAGATAAGTGATTATTGCACTAGACCTGTTTAACAGCGATTAAACTGCGTCCTCCATATTGGATTTCGTTTTGTCGATTGTAGCTGATTCTTGCAATTTTCATTAACGGTTTTTGAAAAAACAATATTTTATAAATGGTTTGAATGATCTAATATTGATTTTTATTGCTAAAAACTCCGATTTTCTTTAAAATTTGTATTTCATTATTTTGGTATAAGGTGACAGAAAATGTCAAATTTTGAAATATTTACATGTCGAATTTGATAAGCGGGCCTAGTCAACGCATCATTGGGATATGTAACCAATGTTACTAATTCAGGAAATAATCTAGCCGTATACCACTCAAACTATGAATTCAATCAATTAAACTACATTCAATATTTCTCGCATGATTTTTCTTTTTGGCAAATAGTTTCATGCAAAATAATTTATAAATAAAAACCCTCGACCGCTTCGCGGTCTCGGGTTTTTATTAAATTATTTTGCATTCAACATTTTCCAGAAAAATCATGCTCAAAATATTGAACGTAATTTAATCGATTAAATTCATAGTTCTCGTGATATAATATATGACTATTTCACTAGAGTGTTTTTTACTGGTAAAACGTCATAGCAACTGCTCGTTCCTACTGACAAAACTACTATCTGCCCGTTAATTTAGTGGTTTTTTAGCGACAAAACTATGACAGGTCCATCAGAAAGGTGTCTGGTATAACTATTATTATGAGTTTGAGCAACGTCATTAAATAATAATTGTACATTTAATTTTGTTAACAAATAAATAAAGCTTCTGTTTGTTAACACGGTGCATTGTCTAGTTTTTCTCGTGAAATAGTCATGACGAATACCACTCGAGAAAAAATTGTGTAGACAAAATTATTCTCAAGGTTTTATTCAAGTTTGTTGCTTTTCGGCAATTTCGCTCATGACATTTTTGACAAAATCACGAGCCGTCAGGCGATACCAAAAATATCATTCGCGAAATTGCCAAGCAACAAATTTTCATATCTTTCGAAAATTTTACCGGCAAAATTTTTTCTCTTGTGATATTATATATGAAAATTTCTTATATTCTTATTACAAAATAACGTGTAGGTAATAGGTCTAAGCCGATGTAGTAAAGTCTACCTATATAGCAACAGGTGCATAGCTCGACTGGCGTCGAAATTCATGCAGTTCGCGCCTTGTCGTGCGTACTCGTGCATTGGTGGCGGGCTGGCTAGGTAGACAGGCCCGTACCGACACAACAAAAGGAGTGGAACCCCGTGCAGATTTTATTAGGTTGTTGAAAATTGCACTTTGAAAATTTTCGGTTGCCTTGAATTTGAACAAAATAACGAAAAAATCTAGAAACAACCCTTGAAGACGTGAGGGGATGAAAATACCTCTACAGGAGGAATAATAGGAAATTATGCTCGGAAGGAAGAGCGTTTGGGTGCGCTATATCTGAATAAAATAATGGAAAAAAAAATATTGATCGAGTCTGCTAGTACTCGATACTGATGTGAAAACATATCCTATAACGACATCGGTTGTAAAAAAATTACGACAGCACATTGTGTTCCCAGGCGGTCACCCATCCAACTACTAACCACGCCCGACTCTGCTTAACTTCAGTGATCGGACAAGAACTGGTATTTTCCACGTGCTATGGCCGTTACCTGTACATTTTAGCTTGTTCATAGAATAAAAACAAACACATTCGCTTTTATAATAGGTTTGTTCTAGCAGCGATTTCAAACGGTACAAAGCCATCCGGAGTTTGCGCATAGCGATATGTGTCGGTTATATTGCTATGCGCAAACTCCGGAGAGTTTGTACCGTTTTAAATCGCTGCTAGAATAAACCTAATATTAGTTAGGCTACTTCAATAATACTTACTGGCAGCTTCGGAGTGGATCAATTCACTGCACAAAATCGAAACGAAAATCTAATGCCACCAGAAATAACATCAACATATGGACACAGCTTATTTCATATTTACGTAGTCATCTTGGGCCGACATTCTTTGATTTGGGAAAGTCAATAACCAAATTTTGCAAATTTTATAAGAAGGCCATGATTCAATATTGTTTTAAACGTCTAGGCATCTGAATAATACTTTTGACAGTTCGTTTAATTTCAAATAATCGTCTAAAATCCGTTTAAAAACTATTTCAAATGGCAAAATTGTATAAGAATCCGAAAATTCGGAATTTTTTAGGACGATAGTCGTGGCTTCGAAAGAATTTGTAGTGGATTTTGGAGCGAAAATTCATTTTAAATTCAACCATCCATTAAAAATAAGCTGTGCTATAGATCCAAATACACTGCGAATATAATAATTAAAAATAATACTTTTGACGGTTCGTTTAATTTAAAATATGCTTTTTTATCGTCTAAAATGCATTTAAAACGATTTTAAATGGCAAAATTGTATATAATACCGCCCTAGCGGCCAGAATCGGTTTGCGCATTTTCGTCCCATTTACCGAGATATACCCTCATACCGCCGCGTAAGATGTTTACACATCAAAAATAAGATATACCCCTATAAAGTTGAGTAGATGGAAACAGTCATTTTTCAAATATCTACAGAAAATGGTTGAAAATTGAACTCCGGAGGTTTTTCAGTGCGCTACACCTGAATTAAATAATGAAAAAAATTAGTGATCGATCCCTGAAGACTTATAACGGGGATGAAAGCACTATCTCATGAATCTTTACAGGATACAATGCACTCCGGGGGTTCTCCAATCAGTTGAATCTGAGTGAAATAATAACATAAATTTGTTTTAAAAGTCGCGGGAATGAAAACACCCCTTTTTTGAATCTCTATAGGAAGGAAATAACTACGCTCTGAATATGAATAAAATAATGAAAATAATTGACATCAAGCTTTGAGACTTGTAGGGATGAAAACACCCCCTTTTAAACCTGTACAAAAAATAATCGAGTAGATTGCAGACCGGTGGTTTTCGGGTGCGCTACGTCTGAATAAAAAATGAAATAATCTGGGATCAACATTTGACGAGTTGCGGAGATGAAAACACCTCATTTTGAATCTATACAGGAAATAATTTAAAAATGCGGTCCGAGTGTTTTTGAGTGCACTGGATCTGAATAAAATAATGAAAAAGTCGCAAATTAACCCCAGAAGCATTGGGAAGATAGAAACATTTCCCTTTTAATTTACAGGAAATCCTTGAAAATATCACCGCGAGGATTTTCTAGTGGGCTAATTCTGAATTAAGTTAAAAACAACAGGATCAACACCTGTAAAGATTTAAGGGGATGAAAACGATCTGTTTTGAATCCACAGGAAATAATCGAAGATTGCAATTCGGAAGTTTTGTCGTGATGTGGTAATGAAGAAAATCTGGGTACACCTGTAAAGAAAAAGAACGATAAAAACACCCTACCTCGAATCTCCCCCGGAATTAATTGCAAATTGCCCTACGGAAGTTATCGGTTGCGCTATATAAGGATTTTTTTAAATTACTGAACGGAACATGAATGTTTGTGAGCGAGGGTAAATATGAGAAAATAGCCAATTTAATACAATACACACAGTATGTCCATAGATTGACACAGAAAGAAGAAGAACTGTTTTATTTGTGCATTTTCGAAGAAAAGATTCACCTTTACTTGTCCTAAAACGTTAAAAAATTATTAGTTTTCAGTAAAAACTATACTGGACATACAAAAATGTAGAACATATATTACATAACCTTATAAATAAAAGTTCTTTTCCCGCTGAAGTTACTTTTATTCTTGAGGATTTTGTACTTTTTTAAAAATTTTGCATGTACGGTAATTTTTTTTGCTAATTAATGATATTTTAACGTTTCGAGACAAGCAGAAGTTCCTATATTTGATTGATTGATGCATGACCGTGCATCGTTTAATTTATTATGAACGTTGCAAAATGTGGAAAAATTGTCAAAATCTGCTAATCCATTTTTAGTTATATAGCATTAAAAATTGATTAGGTAGGTGTCTACCTACTTAAATGTTATGTTTGATTGGTTATCTAAGGTCACATGACATGAATGTTAGTTTATAATATGATCTAAGCATGAATGCAAGGATTAGCAAAACATCTAGAGATACAGATATTTACCTTGGTAACGCATACATATTTTACCTATATCGGGTGCTGTTCGTCGAACTTATCAAAGGGTCAATTACTGTTTTCCCTAATTTTATTATTATTTTAGGCAAAATACTATTAATTAGAAGTCGTGGAAGAGCATTAAAAAAAGCTTTGCTTAAATGATAAATCCAAGCTTTTTCCGGTAAACCAGGTAAAAGTAAACCGTTGAAATAATTTCGCAAACTTTTAGTTTGCGAACCAGGTACAGTCGTGCGCATTGAAAATCAGACTTTTACCTGCTAATAGGGCATGTCCATATGACGTACATTCATTAGGTTATGTTTTATGACTTTGTCACCTTTGTCATCGCTTTTTCACAAAATTATTTTAACTATTATTTTTCTACAAAGAGTGATAGTGTTCCAGCAAGTTTAGTGACCACAACCCTAAGCAATAATATCGTGAACGTGAAATATAAAATCAACAAAAGTCCCTATTGAATAACACAAAATTGAACTGGGTTTTTACAATTATTTATTTAAAAGAAACGTAATCGCTAAATAGATAGTGCGCATTCCGTGTAATGATACTATTAATATTTAATAGCAGAACCATTTTTTTCCAGAATCGCCTGGATTCTTCTGGGCATGGAAGCCACTAAGTTTTGAGTATAATCCTCAGTCATTATGCTGTTCCAAACTTCCACGATTTTTGCCCATAATTCCTCCCTGTTTTCGGGTTTAAAATTTGACATTTTTTTACCATCAGTCCCCAAACATTCTCGATCGGATTAGCATCAGGACTCCTACTTGGCCAAGGTAACAAGTCAACCCGATTTGCTTCAATCCATTCTGTTATTCGGCGAGCAGTGTGGATGGGGCAGTTATCCTGCTGGAACACGAACCTATTCGGATACGCAGCGCGGGCGTTTGGAAGCATGACATTCTCTAAGATGTTCAAATATTGTTCAGTATTGAACCTGCCGTCTACTCTTGTGCACAGACCTGCCCAACCAGCTCCCATGCAACCCCAAACATTAACAGAAAATCTTGCGGACTTTTCAACTTTTTGAGTGTACATTTCCTCATATCTAGACCTTGTCGGCCTGTATACTCTTAAACCGCCATTATAAAATGATTGAAAGGTTTTTTCATCAGAAAACACTACTTTTTGCCAAAAATTTACGTTCGCCACAAGAAATTCCAAACACCAACCAATTCTTTGCTCTTTGTTAACATTCGTGAGAAAAGGTTTCTTGGCTGCAGAACGATTTCTTAAATTAGAGAGACGTTTAACTCTTCTACGCGCTGTACTGGCAGAAGCTGGAAGCCCTGTATCGTTTCTTGCGTCAGAAGCGCTTCGGAAAGGATGTTCTTCGAGGTAATGAATTAAATTATTGTCCTGTTCCTCAGTTGTCCTGGAAGCCCCACTACCTGCCCCTCTCTCGACGCTCTGTGTCGCACGCCATTTCACAAAAACATTGTGCACCATACTCTTCGGTTTCCCAACTCTCGCAGCTACACTTCTTACTGGCAAACCCTCTTCAAACAAATTAATTATTCTAGTTTTTTCGACAACGGATAACTACGGTATACTACGTTGGGGTTTGGAACCTTCGGCAACATGCACTAAAACAGAGTTTTATCCACAATACCGAAACAGAATATTTGCACTCGACGCGCGTTTCGCTAACCATGTTAGCATCATCAGGAGATGATTAAAACTAAAATTAAAATCTACCTAACTCCCTTTTATACTACTGTTTGCTTAATCAAGCGGAACTAAACAGAACCAATTCTGGGATCCCGCCAGTCACGCTTGATCAACCAATACAGTGGACTATACGGAATAGGCCCTTTATCTCTATTTAAACTATTCTTAC
>MU191945.1:5091-32368 GCA_016904865.1 Pissodes strobi
CGGTAGTCGGCACTTACGAGACTCACCGCTACGGTCGGGTGGTCGCAGCATATTTTGTCGTATTTCGTCTCATTACTTTGAAATATTTGCAGTGCTGTTCCATTGTTCTAATGAATTTTGGTTATGAAAGGTATGTCGTTCAGCGACCTTATCGAATTTATGAGCTAAGGTGACATTATAGACCTTATATTAAATGGACTACTTAATTTCAGAGAGGAGAAGTAGTCTGAAGGGAAAGAATGTACAAAATATACTATTTTTACATTATAATTATGACTCTTTTTTGATATTTTTTTGTATATTCTAGATATGTTGTATTCGTTTAGTTTTCTAGTACTTTAGGGTTATTATGAGAATTGTTCATAAGTAAATACACAGATTATAAAGTATATATTATTTATTATGTAATAATGAACAATTTTGCAGTTGCGTTACATACATGTTTTGTTTCCTCGTACCACGTATCTCTGTTATTTCATAATTATGAAAAAAGTTGTTGATGACCCAAATAGCCAAATATATGAAGCAAGGCCTAAACTTCATACACGTTCGTAATTAAACAGTATTTTACAAGAGCACTTAGAATTTTCTTATTAGCCAAATAAAAATTATAATGATTTATAAAGATGAAAGTATTGCATGAAACATTATGATAAACGATAGTAACCATAGATAAATATTAAGGGGGAAAGTAACGAATCACAATATCCAAAATATACCTACTAATCGAAGTAACGAATATTTGAAATGATTACTTTATATCAAAGTAACGAAGAGTAACGAGTAGTCAAAAGTAACGAAAATCGACACCACTAATCACGGCCCCTTCTGGCGGAATAATCTACATTCTCCGGAAATAGAAAAGGCAAATAATGTAAATACTGAGAAGTTATGTAAAACTGTACATCAGCGATTGTCTAAAATAACCTTATGGATTTTAGCATAAATCTACTCGAAATACGTTAACTAGTTTTTATAAAATTTGATTGTTAAAGATCGGAAATTTAGAAGCTAACTTGATTACCTTCGTTAAACGGAATTGATTGGCCGACTGTCCGAATGTGTTCCTGCATAGTGTAGCTGATACGGCCTTGGGGTTTGAAATACATTGAGGTGATTGGTTTGCACGAATTATGCGGCTGGATGCAGGACTGCTTCTTTGGCGGGGTGCCGGTGCAGATGAGTGAACGTTGTTACAACAGATGGCGCTAGTAATATCGCCTGGATACTCATTTTAAGATCCTTTACACAAATAGAGCACTATGTAAAAATCGACCTCTCCTATTGGTCGATCCGCATGGCCCTCCGCTCGCTTCGCTCGCTACGGAGGCTCAAGAAAATAAACCTAACCAGGTGCTAACCCAAACTAACCCAAGACATACCCAAAATCAAGAAAAAAAAAACTGTTTAGAAACATAATCTTAAAAAAATAATAAAAAAGCAGGGTTTAAACCCGGGCCGTCCAGGTGAGTCCCAGCCGTCTAAACCTCTCAACCACGAGAGCTTTTGCCACAAATCGGTTGCATCACGAAGACATATTGTAATACGAGATGGATCGACCAATAGGAGAGGTCGATTTTTACATAGTGCTCTATTTGTGTCAAGGATATTAACATGCCCTGGATACAGCGGCTTTTTGTAGAAAGCGCTGTGATTGGTCAGATGCCTTTCGAGGTCGCTTTGCTTTTAGCTTTCTAGACTAGCGGAATCAGTGGATAAAAGTTGTAACAAGAGATGGCGTTAGTAGTATCGCCATGGATTTTAATTTCGTTGCAATGCGAGGACAGTGGTGTGTACAAAATTGTACAAAATTAAATCTTTAGATTTGAAAGCGTGTTCAAAATGGTTTTTGAACATCATCAAGATCATCAAAACCTACCTGACAAACAGAAGATTCCAAGTGAAGATCAGGGATAAGACATCCAGGCCAAGAACACTTGAGGCAGGAGCACCGCAGGGCTTAGCCCTTGGACCGGCCCTGTACTCAATATTCACACACGCTATACCAACAATCGAAGATGCACAGGTAGGATGATAGGATGATAGATAAGAACGATTTACGATTTATAAAGAACCTATACATAAACCAAACTGCATCGGTGAAGGTGGGAAGTGATACTACACAGAAATTCCCGATAGAAAAGGGAGTAAGACAGGGTTGCATCATGTCCCCCCTACTCTTCAATCTGTACTCTGAAGCAATCGAAACTGCATTGAAAGACACAGATGACGGCATCAAAATCAATGGTCAGGTGGTCAACAATCTACGTTACCCTGACGACACAGTCATAATAGCAGATGGGCAGGAAGCATTACAACGCCTTATTGACAGAATATCTTCCGAAGGAGAACGACTCGGCCTAAGGATTAACACGGACAAAACGAGGGTAATGATGGTTAGCAGGACACCAAATGTGCTCCTGAACATCACAGTGAATGGTAAAATCCAACAGGTCACAAAATTTAGATATCGAGGATGCTGGATAACTGAAGACCTAGACCCAGACGTGGAGATAGGTAGCAGAATCGAACAAGCCAGAGTGGCATTCATGAACATGAGAACTCTTCTCAGCAACAACAGCCTTAATTTGAAATCACGGTACTATTTTGTGAAATGTTACATTTACTCTGTGCTACTGTATGAAGTGGAGACATGGACAATAAAGGCCAATATCATGAACCGACTGGAAGCATTTGAGACGTGCGTTTTCAGAGGGATGCTAAAGGCTCCATGGATGGATCGCGTGACGAACAATGAAGTCATAGATATAATGGAAAGAGGAAGATAATTGCTACAAATAGTGGAAAGAAGGAAAACTGCATACTTAGGGCATATATTTAGAAATTCCAAGTACCAATTCCTAAAGCTAATTATAGAAGGAAAGATCGAGGGAAAGAGAGGCATCGGGAAAAAGAGATTTTCGTGGCTGGAGAACATAAGAGAATGGACAAACCTCGATGCCCATGCACTTTTCAGAGCCGCCCAAGATCGAAAAGAATATGCCAGAATTTTCGCTAACATTCACTGAGTGGATAAGGCACCTCAAGAAGAAGAATTTTGCCAGATAACCTTAAAAATTAGTCAAGACCCCAGACCCTCCCCCAAATTGGATTGACATTGACAGTTCCAAAGTGCAGTCGGGGACCGGAGTTCGAAATGATTTTCATTTATCCTTTTGTTCTTCATTAATTCTTCATCATAGTACAAATTTAAATTTTGTAATTTTTTAAAATTTTTCCAAATTCTGACCTCCTTTTTCAGAGATTATCATAGCTCACTGGCACCGTTTATGTCCCTAAATCATAGTTTTTATATTTTTTAAAGTCAATATGGTGTGAATATTATCTCAATATGTCACATTTTTAGGTGTGGCTCATCATTTATGATAAAAGTGTAAAATTTAGAGGGTTTTTGAAAAAAAACTAAATTTAAAAAAAAGTTATAAAAGCCAAAAAATGCCATATAAATTGTTTTTTTTTAGAAGCCGGTTAGGTACTTTTTGGTAATTTTACATCTTGCAAATAAAATTACCAAATTAACGTGCTCAGAATAATTTCTCTGGCAAAATTTTGAATCCAAATAAAAATTCCTTTAAATCGCGTGAATTTTCCATCATTGCATTGCCCCACAAATAATAAAAATTTTCGTAATACAAAGCGTGACCAATAAAAGTTTTCGCGACCTAAGCAACTCGGAGTAATAACGACGAAGGACGTGACTTTACAATATAAATACAACAATATCCCCGATTCATGCTGCATGATTTAAGCGAAAATTAAATTAAAATTTATTATTTCAACTTTATAGCTTTTTTATATTCAGAAATAAAGTGGTAATAAATTTCGGAAATAATAACGGTTTTAATATGCACCACCGAATTAAATCGCGGGAACGAAATGAAATCCGAGTTTATCCCGCAAATGGTAAAAGTGTTACTAGTGGTTTCTGTCATATTAATTCTCGCCATTTCTATTGTTCAAAAGAAAGATGACATGGAAAAAAATTTAATGGAATCCGCGTGCGGTAAGATTTTATTACTTTTAATTAACTCTGGTGCATCATGACTGTACAAAAAATAAATTAGAATTCTTTATATTTCATAAAATGAACATTTTCATTGATAAGGGAAGAGGATACCCTGATATATTGCCCTTATTTATGAATGGTTCATTGTGCTTTCAACCGTAAACAAACTTTGCAGCTTAGAAACCGATGCTATGGCCAGAGACATAGCAAGAAAGCACCATACACAAGATCATTTTATCTTTGGAAAACACATTAATCACTAGGAAAAGACTTGCTTGTTGTCATCCCATTAACTGGCTAAGACGACATATTAGAAACCTTAATGCAACCTATTTAGGTTGGGTGACAGCCCGAAGAGGAATAGAAGCAGTAAAACAGACGAAGAAAAAAAGGTGGATGACAGACTTAATAACCGAACAACGACGACGAATGAAAAACGAAGCGAATAAATACAAATAATTGCAAAGAACAATTAAAAGAGAGGTTCGTAATGGCAAGGAGGAACGAATGAGCAAACAAAATGAGGAAACGGAAGAGCTTTATGCCATTGTTAGGAAGTTTAGATTTTTTAATAATCTTCGATTATACAGTCTTGTGTACTTTTCAACGCTTGACAAAAATTTAAATCCTTTTTCACCCTAACGTAAAAAATACCAATTTTCAGACTTTCACGTAGATCTGGAAAATCGACTCCAAAATAGTGAGAAACTTCGAATTTTTTCTTAATCTTCAAATGTACCTACTGCACTACGCACGTTTCAGCTTTTGACGAAACTCGAAACCTTATTTTCACCCCAGTTGCAAAAATTCAATTTTGCATGAAAATCTTAAAAACTGTCCTGTATGTATTTGACAGAATCAAAGACATATCATCAGCGAACAACACCGTTGATTATTTAGCCATAATTTAGTACCTACCATACTTTACCCGTATAATATTTCAACGTTGAATGCAAATTCCACTAAATCTGAATAACACTATGGCATTTAACTGAATTGATCCCCAGGGACAGTTTTCTTGTTATCACATAAATCTCCGGAGTATCTTGCACCGGAATCGCTTTAAACCAATGTTTCACGTTATCGATTACTCGAAGGGACATTATAATCTATTAATGTCGTCTTCCGGCCTAAAATTACGAAACTAATTGTAGGAAATGGCAAGTAGCTGAGAGGGTTTTAAAGAAATAAAAGGCGATAATATCCAGGATTTTTACCCGATTAGATGTCGAATGATTGAAACCAAAACGTTTCGAGAAAATCCTATTGAGAGTAGATTTATTTCTGATCTGGGGCACTGATATATAACATGACAATTATTGGATATATTTTTTGAAGTGAAAATTTCCTTGCCTTCAGCACACTTTTTTTCTGAACCGTCACGCTCGGATATGTGACGCTCAGCGTCGACTTCGGCCAAGCGAGAGACAGAAACAGCAGAGTGATTTCAATTGCCATGGACCTACCGAAAGTTTTGAAATTGCTCTAGAAAAAATCAATAATTACTTTGGTTATAAAGACGAAACTTTAGTTTGTGATTTTAGTAAAGCCTCTGACTGCATCTCATTCAAGCTACTTGTGAATAAACTCGGTATTATAAGCTTTATTTAGCTAGTATAAAGCTCATTACATCATACCTCACAATTATATAATTGGACAGTATTTTTAATATTAAATTATAGCAAAGGGGCTGAGCTTTGATAATTTTTTATTTTTTCAGCTCCTTTTTTTCGCAAAGTTGTTACAAAAATAAATATAATAATAATAATTATTATTATAACAGTTTTTGTAGTAAGTAGATTTATTTGCCTGAAATCTCATTTAAAATGATTTGAAGATGGGAAAATGGGCCAGGATTTTTCAAACGTTAAGCAACAGTTTCTTTCTGCCGATTTTATGGGAGATTTCGAGGCAAAATTTTGCTTTAATAAGCGAAGTTGTGGCAATAAGCAATTTAAAATATGGGGCCAGAATTTATTAATTTCGCATTGATGAAGTTTTCGCTTTTGTCGTGCGGTTTTAAGCACACACCGTTTTTTTTTTCATATGGATATTATTAGAAAATGTATTGTTTCAGATGACGATAAGACGATGGCAAATGGTTTAACATCCATGTTATCTGGTACGTATATGGTATATTATTAATTTCGCAAAATCTCTAAATCCATCCTTTAAAATATCCAATCTATTAGAAAGGGTTCTTCATTAGCATAAAATTTAAAATAAAGCTGAAAGTTGCAGATTTTTAATGAGTGATCGATAATATAACGAATGCTCATACTCATCATGGTAGAACATCTCTAGAATTCAAGATTATTTTCCATTTTAAATTAATAATCGATTACCTACTGGAATTAACATATCTACATGTAAATATATTTTTTTATTTCAGCTGCGTTCAGAAGAACAAACAAATATGCGTGCTTTGTTAAAGAAGCTTTGAAAGAAAACTTGGAATGTTCCGTTCAGTGCCTCAAGTACTTGCTCAGATGCGAAGAATTTTAAATTCTAGATGTCCAGCATATATAAAAAATGAACAAAAATTTGGGCTGTTTTTCTTTTTAAGGCCCATTTTTTTACAAATTTACAATGTCTACTAAGAAGGTGGTTTCTAAAATCCATAAGCTATCCCATTGCGTGACAAGCATTAAAAAACAACTTTTAAAGAATGCCTTTTCAAAATGTTTTAATTTGAATAATAATTTATTACGCATAGTTTTATCAAAAAATGTACCGAATCATGGATATGTGAAATAATAATAATTGTTATTTCGCCCAATAAAAAGTATATACCAGGCAGGCAGATGATTAAGGTTTCAACCTAAATTAGACCAGAACCTTTAAATTTTTTTCTACAATAATTTCCTCATATCAAACAGTTTTACGAAGCGCTTTTATTGAAATTTTTTTTGCATCTAATTTGGCAGCCAAATATTTTTAATAACTTTCTATTAACATACTTCAAAAAGTCTTGTAATTATTTAATAAAGTTTCAGCGGGGTACATGTACCCGGCAATTTTTTTGCCACATATGCGATACGTTACATTGTTCAGCGGCGGTCGGCTCCAAGAGCTCGGCACTAAACTAAAGTTTAATTTCCTATTAAAATATTTTAAAGTAAATACCACCAAATATGTACCTATTTTTAATATTTTAAGTTAAAACCTGCGTTCGTGGCGAGCCACTGACCATTTTGTTACATTTGCTTAGTTCTAGTTGGAAATTATACCTATAATTGCCTTTGTCGTTGTAGTGCGAATAGCATGCCCGAAGGGCTCGACACCAACGTAACGTTTAACATGTTTTAAAAACTTTTTAATTTAAATTTAAATTGTGTTAGTAACAAGAACCTCAGAGTCAGCCATATAGAGTTTAATGGCCGCGACGGAGCACTTGATATTCCATGACAGTAGCAGCAGGCTCCATTTTTATGAAATAAATTTGGACATTTTTCTCGAAGCTGCTAAAAATTGTGTTTTATTTGGTCCACTCACTTTTGAAAACCACGCGCTTTTAAAGGCTAAAAATTGCAATGAAAATTTAAAATAATTAACTAAGTTAAGTATTATTGTGTATAAAAATATTTTTACAATAGATCTATTATCTAATAATAAATACAAATTATGTACCTCACCTTTATAAGCACACAAATGAAGTGAAACTTCTGAAAGAGATATTAAGAATTTAGTTTTTATTTTTTTAAGCTTTTTTTCCTCTGGTTTCGACACTTTTTTAAATTTTTTTTTCATAAGGCATTTTTTTATCTTCCCATTTTTTTAGTATTTATTTCATATTTCGTTTTATAATACTTTTATTAACTTTCCGAACAATTTTTTACGTTTTTTTTTTAATTATTTCCCATATTCTCGAATATTTTCAGGTATCCCCACTGATGAACCTGTGAAACGTCATAAGTCATATTTGCAGATATCGAAAAAAAAACGTTTTTTCACTTAAGTTAGAGCCTTAGTCCCCCCCATGAGGCGCACCTACCATAAAAATTTCGACCCCGTAGCTCTTCCCGTTCTCCCGAAATTAATTATTTTAACTTTTTCTTCTCCCCCTCCTGGCCGAACGGGAGGGAGTACGGGGTCCAGTTTTCGTCCAGGATCCTTATTTTACCCCGGCTTCATGTCCTCTAGCTATACTGGAACATGCTTCATTAAAGTGTTTCACTTTGATTTCCGTTCCATTTGATATTCATTTATTCAGACTTACACTCGCTAGAGAAGTTTCACTTCAAAAATAAGTTAATAATAACTTCAACTCTATGTCAGTGATGGCGAAACCTTAATTTCGAGTAGGTTTAGAGTTACAAGATGGCTCTCTGATTTTAGCGGGTTTGAGCCGTGATAGAGCACTTTTAGCTGTATATTGTCCCATCCTCCAAACTCATTAATCATCTGCTCTGGACTCTATACAGCGAAGGTGCAACTGTCCCTAACGTGGTCCGCATCTTCAGGCCACTCTCCACAGACACACATGCCATCCGCTGGCTGTAGTCTAAATCTCTTTATGTAACTGGCCATGATTCCATGACCCGTTGCCAGTTGCATACCTTTGAAGGATAGGTCAATCCTATCTCTCCCTACCTTCCTACATATTTTATAAAATGCTCTTCCTTTTTCACTCACATTTCACCTTTCTTGCCATTCATTTAAAATCCTTTCATTCCTTTCCTTTCTGATTGCTTTTCCGTTCAATAGACTGAAATATCCACCATTTCCCCATTCAGACTCATTTCTCCTCCCTCTTTCCGCCTGTTTGTGGGCTTCTTTCATCCCGTCAGTTTCCTTTGAAGGATAGGTCAATCCTATCTCTCCCTACCTTCCTACAAATTTTATAAAATTCTCTTCTATTCTGAGTCACAATCCACCTTTCTTCCCATTCATTCAAAATCCTTTAATTTCTTGCCTTTCGGAATGCTTTCCCGTTCAATAGACTGAAACATCCACCATTTCCCCATTCAGACTCACTTCTCCTCCCTCTTTCCGCCTGTGTGTGGGCCTCTTTCATCCCCAGTTTCCCCGCATGTCCACCCTATACTGACCAGCTTCCCCATTCTCTTTAGATCAGCTACCTCCATATGGATCCTATTTACTAGCTTATGTTGCGTTTTGGGATTTCTCAGCATGGCTATCACCTTCCATTGCCATAATTGTATCTAGACCATACAGCACTGCACACAGCTCGCCTTGCACCGTGTCACTGACCCCTGTAACCTTACAATGTTTTTTGACCCAGTCCCCCCCTCGTTGTAATATACATCCCAAGCCCATTGTTCCCTCGTCACCTCACATATCCACAAATACATTATCCCTTCGTTCTCCTACTAAACACCCCGACACAGTTACAAGACGTTCCTATACACATGCTCTCTCTTTCTCACACACTCCATTCATTCTCTTGTCCTCAAGCATCCTTATTCTCATCGCATTTCTAACCCCAGCGACTATGTCCAACGAGGGCACCCCAGCTGCCCCCTGCAGCGCATCCGTTGGCACAGTCCTGTAGGTTCTACACATCATGACCAGAAACATCGTCTGTGTCGCATCCAATTGTCTTCGGACTCTGCTGCCCTTCGACCTTTCATCCCATATCTCGCATCCATACATCAATGCAGGCACCACCACAAGTTCGTATATGAGTTTTACCTTATCTTTATTTATTTTCCCTTTGTTCCTATAGAGTCCCCCCAACTCTGTAACTATCCCCCCAAGCTTTATATGCTCAATAAAGTTTAACTTCGTGTCGAGCTGCATCACCAAGAAGTCAATCCAATAGTCGCACCGTACCCTTTCATCCCCTATTATTTGTATCACTGGACCCCTAACTCTAGCTTCTACAAACATGCATTTGGTCTTGGCTAGGTTATACCGCGACCTACTTTCCGTTTCCCATGCCTTGCAGAGGTTACATGCTCTCTTCCATCTTTGTTCAATCTCTTTTACAGACTTTCCCTTTGTAAGTAAGACCTGGTCCACGGCAAAGGTTTGAGCATATATACCTTTCCCAGCTTCTCTCAACTTCCTTGTCCATCCTTCCATACGCCATACACACTATCCAGAAAGTTGGCCCTAGGCTCGATCCCTGAGGACAATTCCTTTCTATCATTCTCTCGTCCTCCCCGCTGCCGACTTCCGTTAGAAAGTCCCACAGTATCTCTCTCATTCTACCTGGCATAGCCATCCTTTCCATCTCCCGATCTACTTGGACGGGCCACGCCAGGTTAAAGGCTTCCAGCGTCACGAGTAGTGAGTGCTTTCCCTCCCCTTTCACTCTTCGAATTGCTTCGATTTCCCTTTCATACCATTCTCTCACTCACTATCCTATCAAGCACTTTGCCGAGCATAGGGAGCAGACTTATTGGCCTGTATCCTCCCGTGGTTTTGGGAATCCAACAAAGCTTCGCTGATTTCCAAGCATTTGGGAAGCACGAAGTCCTCCAGCATTGCTGACATATCGCCATAATCCAGTCCCTCCTTGCTTCCCATATATGTTCAACTGCTTCATTCGGTATCTTGTCCAACCGCTATGCTTTATTCTTTTTCAGCGAGCTTATTGCCTCCTCCACCTCATTTTCCTTTAAGTCCTTATCATAAATACTATACTCATGTTCCGCTTCTCTACTGCGCTCGTAACGCTCCCTTGTATCTGTATTGCTCAGATCTGGATGGTATTCTTTGATCAGAAAAAGGTCTAGATCTTTCTCTTTTGTAATTTCCCTACCTCCCCTGTCCGTTGTCGCTCTTTTACCTCTTACAATTCCTCTCTTGCGCAGTAATTCTCAAATCCGTTCTCGGTTAGGTTATCCGGGTCAATCCTTAGCCATGGCAGTCTCTTATCTGTTATTAAGTTTTTGTACTTCCTTCTCATACCCATCCATAAATTCCTTTCCATCTCCATATTTACTTGGTCAATTTCATCTTGGAAATCCTTCCTGGCCTTCCGTACCTCTGCTCTCATTCTTCCCAATTGTTCGTCCCACCATTCTTCATTGACAAATTATCCTTCCTGATGTTTATTTATTTTTGTACTACAAAATCTAGAGCAATGCTGCTGAAAGTTTATAGCTTAATTTTCTAGATCCTCTTTCGTTCCTCGTATTTCGCTATTTCTGCCTTGAATTTGTCCCAGTTAGGCCTGTTAAAGTTGTACTAGGTCTTCGGCCTATACCCCTCTCCTAAACACATCTCTAGTTGGAACCGAATATAGCGGTGATCACTTAGTGACTCCTCGTCCTTTACCATTCATTTGAGCAAATTTATTTCTTTCCTCCAAGTCGTGTCAACCTTATGTGTATGCACATTCGTAATATATGTTTTTATAAAAATAAAAATCAGTAAAAACTTAAATACTAAATACGCACTCATGGCGCTGAAGTCGGTCCGTACGCGCTCTCTGTTGGTAAGGGAGTGTAGAAGCTGGCTGTTTGAACTTGCAAAGCGAAAAAAGGTTACGCTGGTCTGGGTACCGGGACACTCGGGTGTACCGGGAAATGAGACAGCCGACGCCTTAGCCAGAGAAGGCTCCGCACGCGGATACTTGGGGCCTGACCCCTGTGTGGGGATCGCCCAGTGTGTCCGCGAAGGAGCTTTGGAGACCTGGATGGAGAGTCGGGCGGAGGAGGTATGGCGGACGGCTCCGGGGATGAGACAAACGAGGCTCATGATACATGGGCCTGCGAAGAGTCTCGCCAAGGGGCTGTTGTGTCTACCTAGGAAGGAGTGCAGGGCCCTGGTAGGATTCTACACCGGGCACTGTAGGCTTAGACGGCACCTGACCCTGCTGAGAATTGCAGAGGAGGCGGAGTGTAGATGGTGCATGGAGGACGACGAGACTCCATACCATCTACTTACGGAATGCCCCGCCTTTGCGTGGGCAAGATTCAGAATCTTTGGCGTGACATCGATCGAGCCAGATTCAGTGCGTCGTGTTAGTCTAAGTCCTGGCGCCCACAGAAGAGATGGGTCGGTGACGCGTCGCGGACGTGGCAGAGACGCGGTAAGGACGTAGGCGCGGTTAAGATCTTTCTATACTATTGCTATCATATAAAAACGAATTTTCTTCTATCAATTCAATTAAATGCACGTTATGTTCGGAGTTGCCCATTTTAAACAAATGTCTCGCCTCTTCAATGAGCCTCTGAAGACTAAAAAGAAACGCGGCTCGGTCGCGTAAAGACATGTCTCGGCCTGACTTCCCTTATCAGCGTTGCCTCTTTACTTTATATGGTGAATAACTAAATTAAGTCGCGTTCGCGCCACATCCCCGTCCGACGTCCGCGCCTCGTCTCTTCTGTGGGCGTCGGGCCTGAAGGAGATGCGGGCTTTCTTAAGGAGGACCGGCATCCTGGAGGTTCTCTAATGCGGGCTGGGGGCACAACGGGTCCAATTGGTGGCCTAAGTGCAAGGCCCGCTAGGGGTCACCCCTTCCATACTGATACTGATACTGAATACTAGATACTAGTATCACACAAATTAAAAGTTTACAGCCCCAAGTAATCACAAAACATAACATAATACTTAATAACACTCTCTCTTTGGTTTTATGCTAATATTTAAAAAAATAAAAATAACTGAATAAAATAATAAAAACAATATTTTTTACCGTTATGTTTATTAGTGTTGAAATACAAGATAAAATACATTTTGCAATACTACAAATGTATTTATTAACAAAAAATGGGAACATACCTATTACCTATATAAAAACACAAAAATAAATGAACACAAATTTTAAAAATATCTTCAGTAATATAAATATGTACACATAAAATAAATACAAAAATTCAGAAAGCCCAGCCTTATACATATCTTAACGGATTTGGTTAAAAAGTAGTTTTTTTAAATATAGGTATCACTCAATTAGCAAAAAGGGAAGGCCTAAATGAAAAAAAACTATTCTTCATAAAAGTTTCGCTTATGTCTTGACAAGGTAATACAGCGAATCCCGTATTTTTATCTTGTAAACTAACAAAGATATCACAATAAACGTCCATGACCGTTTTCCGTTCCCTGCCAGCTCGCCCGCCGCCTGTCGGGATCGCGACCTTCAAATTTTACTCCCGGCGCGCGTTAAGAAGTTTCACTTCAAAAATATACGTTTAATATTATGATGTATTGTTTTTGGAATAACTTGCGTATATACACAAAATATAGGTTTGTTTTAGGCGCCAGCGGATAGGCTTGCCCCCCGGCGCCCACATTTCTAGCTATGCCACTGCTTATGTAGAATCACTCCTGATATTATTCGAACGGTATTTCCGAACACCCTGTATATAATGCCATTAGGACGCGCCACCAGAACTCCCTTATTCAGAAAGCGTCTCTTGGGAAAACATCCCAACAAACAAGTGTATTATTAACTTCTCATTACGAACCGTACAGTTTGGTGATAACACCCTGTACGTATGTAGTATGAATGAGCCATAATTAATCCACGAATATATTATTTATTTTATCCCAGGCAAACGGAAATTTGTGCATTTAAAACATTGTATTTCAGTTACTCCTTAGTTCGTTGGTATAATAGAATCAGTCATATACAACATTCTCTAGAACGTGAAATGTCATTCCGTCAAACAAATCGTTCTTAATCGTTTTCAATTTAATATATCCTTGTCTCAGTCAGTGTTATGTAAACAACAATATGTCAAAGAAAGAATAAAGAACTCACCCTCTCAAATGAAACCGACTCTTATCTTCCCGCTTTATTTGTTCCTCCCGCGCCGGTAGGGAAAATTAGATTTCAGTGCAGTTCAAACTCTCACTCGAACAACAGCAAACAGTTGCTGCTCGTTACTTTTCGCGCCAAAACAGGGCCAAAGGGCATCCCTTTAGGCCATTCTTTAGTTTTGTTTGCACAGATATTAGATAATATCTGTTGTACCTCTGTCCAAGCTTGGACAGAGACCTCTTTTGGGCGTTTTAACGCAATTCCTCGAAGCCAGAAACGACATACCATCTCGGCTCACCTGTGGTTGAAGAAAAGAAAAAATGGCGGTACCAGATTTGTAGCTTAACAAATCGTTGTTTTACAATTCAAATCAAGGATTTGAGATCAAGGTATTTATAAAGTGAAAGGAAAGTTGAACTTTTAAAGACAAACGTTTAATTTGGAGATTAAACAATCAAGGCTTTTTTTGTAGATATTTATCATTAAGCAACCTTTTGCATATTTCTTTTTTATGTGTGAATGAATGAATGCTTGAAATTAGTGTATCAATTGTACATATTACTCAAATCAAATGCAACTGCATAATTTTATTATTAAAGGATTTAATGACTAACCTACCTACGTTTATCAATTCACAACCTTTGTGCAAACCCCCACCACCCTATTTTAGTTAGGTTAATTATGCAGATAATTTCCACCCACACCGTTATGGTTTAAAGCAATTAAAGATTTAATTTGTTTGTATAAATTTGCTCTCATACGACCAGCGTCTTTATTCACATTCTCTCCTCTGGTTTTTATTAGTTTGGGTTAATTCTTTCCCTACAATCGTCTTATATGACAAAGCAAAGCAACCGTAATAAGCCGTAAAAAAAGAGAAAATTGCGACAAGCATATATTACCTGTACCCAGGCATTAATAATAAACGTAGGGCCGACTAATTAAATTCTTTGCCGAGTCTCGTAAGACTTCTTCAATTCGCAGCAGGTGAAAAGGAAACCTTTAGCTCGCTGTGAAATCACTAGCAGGGCGGAAAATTATATGCTATAAGAAGATATTTCTAGGAAATGATATGTATAAGCCGTTTCTTTGCGTATGAAGTGCGGTGCAAAAGTCAATTTATGTATTAAATAATTAGATCATTTCAAATATATTTATAAAATGCCCGATGCTGACAAACACTTGATTTATAGCGTGTTACTTGCGATTGCGCCGTTTATAAGTTCAGAGCCCTTGTGTTTTGGTATCATGAATGAATAATTATGCCTTCTCCTTAAATACTACAAAGTTTTGGCTCTTGTATAGAACTGTATGGCCATTGAAGGTAAAAACACAAGAATAATAAATAGTAATAATTGTAACTTTTCCAGAAGCTTGTATTAAAGAACTCTAAAAATAACAACAAATTTTAGAAACAATTGCGTTTATTAAACAAAAAATACAAACATACTCTTATTTACATCATTTACAGGATTTAATACGTAAATATTATCGTCGAGTTATCACAAGTTAATCAGCTTTAAGATGGTCGATATAACTCGTTCTCCGTGGTCGTTGTGCAGTAAGTTTAACAGGGGATCTTTAATTTTCTCTTCTAAAAGGTTATATAATTCCGTTCTTATCATTTTGATCATTTCAGCAATCTAAAAAATAAACAAAGAAATAATATATCAGCCAAATACAAAAATAATTTTATCAAAATAAAGAGTATAAGCAAACATCCATGAAAAAAAAATAGAATTACTTCTGGCTTAATTACCTAATTAATTTTTGCCAAGCTTTAACTAATATAGGATAGATTCTATGTAACTTTCATTTCATTTTCAATTTTGAGTTGTCCTCATGGTATATTCAACAAAATTTCATGAATCATCATGTCAATCAGCCAAAAATTTTTAAAAAATATCACAAAATTTAATTAATTGTCAATGGTAATTATGATTTTAAAATATAAAGCTGTTAAGTCACCTTATGTTCCTCCACTTGAAACAATATCCATCCATCTTCGAGTGTCAAAAATGTATTTCCATTCTGGACAAGGATGTCCAAATCTCCGGAAAATAAGACCAATGGAACGATAGGGACCATCGTACAATCCCTGAAGAAAACCCTGCTTGTCCTAACTTTTTCTTGGTAAACCATGTAGGGGCTCGGAAAAGTTTTCACTGTATAATTTACGGAACTTGGATGTATAACGACCTATATGATACAATAAAAAAGATATTTTTGATCCGATCGAAATTAATAATCGTTTAGATATTTTGCTACAATGTTCATCATTTTTACTATTTTCAATTTTTATATAAAAAAATATGATTGACATATTATGATTTTTCTTACTAATAAAGTTGGTCTACTACGACTAAACGAAACACTCAGTATATTTACATTGCCATTTCAATCGGAATGCTAATGTTACGTTACTTTTTTTTAACAAAGTTTAAATAGTGAAAAAAAAATAATCAAAAACGAAGTTATAGCAATAATTCGTTTAGGAGTTGGAAATCATCTTACCATTTCTTTGGGAGTAGCAAACTTAATATCTTTGGCATCATTTTCCTTCGGCACGGCTCCAAAGGAACTTTGAATGTACGTTTTGGATGGAGTGAGAACTTTTACGATATTTGGATATAGCGCTGCGCACAATATTGAAGCCAATAATCTTAGGTTTTCTCCATTCACGTTGAACTAAAAACAATACAGCAATTACATAAGTGTCAAAAAATATTACTAAATGCAATTATTGCTTATTTTTAACACTTAAGTAACACTGGATATAACACTTCCATCCCTACCCCATGGAAATAAGGTAAATAAAGAGGCCATCTGCGGAATGAGGCTGAACAAGCTGAATTTTTGCAGAGACCTTCGTTTTTTTTTGGGCTTAGATAGGTATAGGGATTGCTTTAGATAAAAAAAAATAGATTAAATTTCCTTTAAAATGGTGGGCGGAACAAATTTTTTACATGAAAATTGACCGAGATATGGCCATTTGAACCTTGCTGTTTTTTTTTGGCATTTCATCCCTCTTGTACGAATATTGTTTTTGTTCGTATTTTATTGAAAAAATTACTGTTTTACACAACTAAAAAACCGTTGTTCTCTAACCCTAGTTTAGAGACAACCTATTCTTGACTAAATCTCTATTAGAATTCGTCCATTCTAACATACTGTATCACCTAGGCAAAATGATAATGTATATTTTTGGAAACCACACATCGATAAAGTAGCGTCAAAATTGTTTGATAGAAATAGTTTTAATTTTCCTCATTTGCAGAAGTATCTAGGATTTATTCACGCCTACAGTGGTTGTGATACGACTGCAGCTTTCTATAACATTGGCAAAAAAAATTATGAATTTTATAACTAAAAACAGTGTATGACTTGAGCCATACATGGAAATATTCTTACGTGACAAGGCAACTGAACAAGATATTACCTTTGCATCGGAATACATTGCAGCTTGTTTGTATGGGGCAAAGACCAACATGACTCTGAGCAACTGCCAATTTTTAAAGTTTTGTAAGCTGTCTAAAAATGCCAAGATTTCTCTGACGCAATTACCACCAGCACGTGATGCTATCCAACAGCATGGCTTGAGGACTTATCGTCAAATGCAGCAGTGGAAAGGAAATATCTTGGACCCTCTGAGTTGGGGTTGGAAAAGGTCCAAGTACGGGTTAATTGCGATTCGCACAACAGCACCTCCAGCGCCAGAGATTTTGCTGAAAAAAGTTACTTGTGGTTGCACTACAGGTACAGGTTGCCATGGTAACTGTGGTTGCAGAAAGATAAATATTGCTTGCTCATTTTTTTTGTAAAGAATGCGTGGGGATTAATTGTGACAATATACAAGAAACTGATATTGCAGAAGACGACATTACTAAAGACATAGATGATGATATCGATATGCAGTTTGACAATATGTATTGTTGAAATGTAGTAGCACCATTGTTCCAAACATTAATTTGTCGAACTTGTCATGTATTACTAAATAATAAACGTAAAAAAACATTTTTAATTGAGTAAAACAGTAATTTTTTCAATAAAATGCGAACAAAAACAATATTCGTACAAGAGGGATGAAATGCCAAAAAAAACAGCAAGGTTCAAATGGCCATATCGCAGTCAATTTTCATGCAAGAAAATTGTTCCACCCACCATTTTAAAGGAAATTTAATCTATTTTTTTTATCTGAAGCAATCCCTATACCTATCCAAGCCCAAAAAAAAGATACAGCCGAAAAAGCAAAAAAGATAAAAAAATCGAAATTATCGTTTTTTTTTCAAGTTTATTTCGACTGTTTCGGCATAATTTTTTTTTTCATATTCAAAAAATGATTTTCCGATGGGAAATTTGATGCTCTACAAAAAGTTTCATATAAGATATATCGAAATTTTGGTTTGTTTACGACATATATTGAAAAAACCAAAAGGAGTGGTTTTTCCTCCCTATCTTCAAGTTCCACCCTCTAATTTAATAGCACTCCGCGGTTTTTTCTTCATTTATAACCCATTGATCGATTCCTGTAATAAAAACCCGTGAACGTCTTAGTTCCTTATTGCCCTGTTTTTTAAGACAATCAATAGCCTACTAACAAATTAATGAAAGTGTTTTTATATTTATAGCTCTGCAGTATAATACAGTATTACCTATTACGAAGGCACGCTCCCGCTTTATCATGCTATATCTCAAAAACGGTTCTTCGTACGAAAAAAATGTATATGAATAATTTTGTAGAGAATACTATTTTACATAAGTTTTGTTATGGGTTCTTACGACGTCAGATGCGCTGGAAGCGAGATTTTCGCGAAAAAACGATTTTAATGACCTTTGACTTTCGAAATCTCAAGACGCACAAGGGTAGGCATATGAGATTTTTTTGTGCTTCATTAGAACATCAAAACGAAGGTCTCTGCAAAAATTCAGCTTGTTCGGCCTCATTCCGCAGAGGAAGTCTTATTTCTCTGGAGTATAGAGGGACATATGAATTTTTAACGGTTCTACATCTACAACTCTATTTCCTTTAAATCGAGAGCAAATAGGCTATAAATACTTTCGTATTACAAATTACAGAAATATACATCACATGATGGACAGTGACACTATCCAAACAACCAATAATCGATCATTTAAATTGAGCAGTTTCACCTTCTTGTGCAATACGTGTAAGACTAAAAACAATATTCGGTAAAGAAATATTTTGGAAAATGCGTTTTGTGCTTTTACAAGCTCTCATTCTAGATTACACGGGAAGCTTAATTCTAACAAATGTATCAATAAATAGTATTTTATTTGACAAATCAAGCTTAAAGCTTCATAATATATTAATCAATAAATCAAAAAATGATTTATTAATATAAAAGATAAATTCTCATTACAAAGCGACAGAAGTATCAAAATAAATTCTACAGGATCTAGTAAAAATGTGTATAAAGCCAATGTCCTAAGGGCCATGTACATTTCCAAGACCAATTGACAAGAAATGCATGACATTCTACCTGATTAATGTCTGTAATTTGAATTGTTAGATGTGAAATTTTCGCAAAACCACCTAAAGATTCTAAAATAACAAATTTTTCTTCTCATGAACCTCATTCACCGGAAACATATTATGGGACACTCCTTACTACTACTACTCACAAACATAAAAGCCATTTGTTTAATCATAATGTTATGAAAGAATACTCTTTTGCCTTACTTAACATTCAATCATTGCAGAATAAAACATCTGAGTTTTCATTATACAACTTAAATAATCCCAATATCCTATTACTCACAGAACATTGGTAATTTATCTACCTAATTACACAGTCGTATTTAGTTTCTACAGGGCACAAGTGTCTCATGAGGTGCAAGATTCTGGTGAATGATAAATTTTTGGAGCAGAGTTCTTTGCAAAGTGTAAGTAAATATAATTATCTTTTAAAAGAAACAGCATTTGAATTCTGATTCTGATATTCTCCAGGGCCATGAATTTATACTATCGATCACCATCATCAGACTGTAATGACTTCTTTTTTGGTCTGGAGAGTCTTTTGTTTGAAATTACCTCCACAGGACAAATAATTATGTAAGGTGATTTTAATATAAATTACGAGGATAGGAACTCTGCTTCCAATCTCAGTTTATGTAATTTGCTTGGATGGTTTAATTTGCAAATGTATGTAGACTCGGCAACTCGTGTCACTAAATTTTCGTCCAGTACAATTGATTATATATGCTCCAATATTCCCAGCTCTATGATAACACGCACTGTTCACAGTGCAGCTTGTCTGACCATGAAGCAGTTGTATGCAAGGTTTTAAATGCCAAGAAGCATATCGAATCTAAGCCTCGTTATGGGCGAATTTTTGGTGATAGGAGTTTTTGCAATTTGAGCACCTCTGACGACTGGAACAACCTGTATAACTTGCCTGATCCTGTCCCTAGAGTGGTGAGCGCCTAAAATCTTCACCAAAGCCTCTGTCCATCTACAGACACTCTTAGTTACCTGACAGAGAACTCTTCAAAATTCCTTCTTTTTTTGCCTACAAACATATGAATTAAAAAGAGTTCTAAACTCCATGAAGAACAAACACTCTTCTGGTGAGGATGGAATTTTTGCAAAAATTTTACTTTAAAGTAACTTGCTGACGCAATAAATCTTGCATAGACGGTGAGCACATTTTTCGACCCATTTCTCTTCCCTCCACTCTATCAAAACTGATTGAAAAGCTGGTTAAATTTCGTGTTATGTCTCATCTGAGGTCCAATATTATACTTAGTAATTTTCAGTATGGCTTTCGTGAGCGTCATAACACAGATGATGCTATATACAACTTCCTATATGAGTTATATGCCCAAACTAATGGCGGTGGAGTTTCCATGGCAGTGTTTTGTGACTTGTTAAAGGCATTTGACTGTGTTATCAATGATATCTTGCTGTGGAAGCTTCACTGCTATAATTTTAGAGGCATTGCACATTTCTGGTTTTCTTCATACCTAAAGGGTCGTAGCCAGCGTGTCTTTGTGGGTTCTGACTGCTCAGAACATGGCAGCCTAATCTGTGGTGTTCCACAGGGATCTGTTCTGGGTCCCATTCTTTTTTTCCTGTATGTTAATCATCTAACAAATCTGGACATTGAGGGGGAATTTACTCTGTTTGCCGATGACACCACAATTCTTTGGCATGGCCCTAACAGTGAGTCCTTACACTCGACCCTTATGAAGGAACTCCAGAAGATAAGGTAATGGTTTGACTCCAACCGCCTGTCACTAAACCCTAACAAGATTAAATTACTCTGCTTCAAGAGTAAACTTGAAAATGTGTCAATTGGTGGTAAACAAATTACTGAACACCCTAGCAGTAGATTCCTTAGTATGATCCTCGATAGTGAACTAAAATTTGTCAACCAGTAACTGATCTTGCCAACAAAATATCAGCTGGCTGCTTTGCTGTTAGGGTTACAAGTGAGGAGTTTGGGCAGGGCGGTTGGTAAGTCTGTGTACTTTGCTCTTGTTGAGTCCCGTCTTTGCTATGGTATCTGTTTCTGGGGAAATGTTAGCAATTATCTTATCCAGTTACTATTTGTATTACAAAAACGGGCTTTGAGATACATCTGCAGAGCAAAACCTCGAAATTTCTGCCGCCCTTTATTTGTTCAAGAGAACACTCTTACAGTTACAAGTATTTATATACTGGAAGTTGCTAGCATTGTATATAAAAATCGAATCGATTCATGGCAGAAAACTCTAGGTATGTGACGCGTCAGCATAGTAATGTGCATCTGCCCATTCCCACATCTACACTTGCACAGAAATCAGTTTTCTATGGGGGTATAACGGTATTCAATCACCTGTCATGCAACATTAAAGGGGCAACTTCATTAAATACTTTTCGACATCACCTAAACACGTTTTTGACAGAAGGCTTACTCTGTCTAAATTTTATATTTAATGTTTATACGGAGTCTTATGTAAATTTTATTTAGTGTCTAATCAACAATTTTAACTGTGTGACTGTGTGTACTTAAAACTATTTTGTTGTATCTGACTGATTGTATTATTTTTTAAATTGTAAATGTGGTAGGCTTTGAGGGGAATCTTAATTTTAAGTTATTTCCTTAATTTTATAATATTTTCTTTTTCGCTTTGTTAACAACAATATCATTTGTTAAAACAATAAAGCATACTTTGACTTTGACTAACCAATATATCACATCGTCGTGAACAGAATAAACATAAAAATAAAAAATGAGCTAAAATACTTAAAATATTTAAAACAATCTGAGATAAAATAAAATGAAATTAACACATAAAAAAACGTGATAACCATTTTGACTTAACGTACTTTTATAGAAATTTGGATTTAATGTATTTTTATATTTCTTATGGACGAGTGACAGTTTCCGGAATAAAGATGTAACTAAATCTTAATATCTTTTCGCAATGAAAAAATGGTTTACAATGGTCCCTTGCACAGATATCTTAGGGCACACTTTTGTAGTACAAATACTGAGCGATGTGACCCCAAAACACCGCACCTTATCTTAAATTAGATTCAACTAGGGAAAATTATGCTGATCGAGCCATAGAAATCCACAAATCATATCGAACGAGCCCAATAGCATAACATGCTGATGATAGATGTTTATTGAGGGCGGTTATATGATCATGTAACCTGAGTTTTGCATCGATATATAATCCCTTATAAAGCCTTGCTAGGAAACCAAATATTCAAACTTAAACTCAATTTATTCATGTCAGATACAATAAATGTTTACACACGTCAGATAAAATATGTGGAGATGCTAACACTAATATTAAAATTCTTGACATATGTAACCTTTCTACCAATAATGAAAAATTCCATCATAAAACCAAAACGCAAAATACAGATAGATACTACACACACATAAAAAACGTAGTTAAAACTGGTTAAAATAAGTAGTTTATAGTTTCCAAGATAGGCACTAAAAATATCAGAATCTAAAATTATAAAATCTAAAAAATTTTGCTTGATCAGTCGCTTAGATTACTCAAAAACTAAAAATTAAAATTTAAGAACTGATCAGATGAATAAAAGGCATTCTCAGTTAGAGTCGGTTTATGCTTGCTCCTATACATAGTTAACGGTAGGATTCTGATGTTTAAGAGTAGATGACTAAAACATTTTATTGACCAGTATTCAGCACCATCCTGACACCTTCTCAGCCTTCTGTAAGGGATTACAATGTTCTGTTTAGCCCGAATGTTATAGTCGTGAACATCCTGATTTAGAGTCAATGTATTAAAGTTCTTTTTGTGTATAGTAGGTTTTCGAGAATATAGAAAGATGGTACTGTGAGTATTTCAAGAAACACAAACGCCCCCCTGCAATCATCACGATATCGAAGACCGGTCATCAGTCGTATAATCCTTCTTTGAAGACCAAAGACTCTCTGCATCTCTGGAGAGAGCCCCCAGACAAGGATTGCATATAATATGTGGGACTGAACAAGAGCGTAGTAAGTAATTTTAGGAACATCCAGTGATACAGATTCTCTAAGATTTCTCATAGCAAACACCGATTTTGAGAGTTTGTTGGCTACCCGATTCACACGGGGAGCCCATTGGAGGACAGGGTCCAATATAATGCCCAGTTGGCATCAGAAACAAAATCCTCACAACCAGTCATATCACGCAATGAGAAAACCATTCCTTTGGTTTTATCTTCATTTAGTTTAAGTTTATTTATGCAAAACCATCGCTCAGCTTCCTTCCCCATGCGCCCGCCCAGACTCACTCCCTGAATCATTTAAAATTTCATTAGCATAACAGATGGTAGTGTCATCAGCAAAGATGGTATATTCATAGGGTTCTTTATTTAGTGGTAGATCATTTATATATAATAAAAAGATAATCGGCCCTAATACTGATCCTTGAGGAACGCCGATTTGTATACTCCTCTCCCCTGACACCACAGAACCAATCCTTACCATCTGACATTCTGTCTTCAAGGTATGATCTAATAAGGATGCTATTTTCATCGAAATTATAGAATTTGAGTTTATCCAGTAAAATGTCAAGATTGACGCAGTCGAAAGCCTTGCTTAGGCCACAGAAAAGTACAGTACTGTACGTCATTCTGAAATGTCTCAATTATTTCTGATACTAGCTTCAGGATTGCCACAGTGGTGTTTCTTCCCCCACGGAAGCCAAGCTGACTGTGAGAAAAAAAGATTATTTGCCTCAAAAAGCCAAGCTATTCTGTTGGCCATGCATTTTCCACCTATCTTAGACATTACAGGAAGCAAGGATATTGGCCGATAGTTCTCGGGAAGATTATGGTTGCCTTTTGTAAAAATGGGAATAGCAATTGTTTTTTTAGACTTTTGGGAAAGACATTATTTGCAAAACAAAGGGATAAGTTTAGCAAATGCACTATTATGAGGTCCAGGATTGTTTTTATTATTTTTACGCTTAAACCAAAGGGTCATTACTGTTAGTACTTTTAGGGCATTTATGATATGGCGCACCTCATTATAGGTTACCTCAGAAAATCAATGGGAGGCGTGAGTGCCCGGAGATAACCAATAGGATCACCTGGAATGATAGGAATGTCCTCTACTATACTCTGAGCAATGCTAGAGTAGAAATCATTAAAGTCATCAGGAGACAAGATATCTGTACTTATTTGACTAGCCTTTTTAGTACGATGTTGATTTATTAACTTCCAGGCACAGAGCCCTGGATTTTTAGATGTGAGTAACATGTTATCGTTTGCAGCTTTTTTAGCATTTTTAATAGCAGTCTTATAAACAGCTCTATATGCTTTATATTGGTGCTCAAAAACACCATTATATTGTTTGCTTAAATCCTTAAACTCCAGATGCTCACGCATGTTCCTTAAATTATTTATTATTAAACCAACCTCCGTTCCTTCCACCTTAATCTGATCTTATTTTAAAGATTTTTTCAGGGAAGGAGCCAAAGTAAGCTTCATTTAAGATTATTAGAAATTTATCAGACTTCTGTTTAACATCAAGGAAAGTGTCATAAAACAAGTTCAAGCCTAATTGAGTTAATGGCCTATAGACTTTGGTTTCTGTTGTGAAACCAGTGACAGTTTCAACCTGCGCCTCCATCTGCAGGCCTATAGGATCAGAGATTTCAACATCCATAATCTCGGCAGAGCTGACCTCAAGATACGAGTTAACAAAGATATTGTCCAAGCAATACCTGTTTCGAGTTGATTCGAATATGGCCTGTTTTAATCCAAAGCCACTCAACAAGTCACAAAGTTGCTCTGCAAAAGTGTCAGCCTCACCGAAGTGGACATTAAAATCATCTGGGACCACCATCCTACCATTTACCCCAGCCTCGCTCAACCCCTGCAGTCCCTTCGATTATTTTTCAATATTTTACGTGTTAAATAAAATAAGTCTTAACGATGAGGTAACCCGCCCATTTAAAATATTATTTCATTAGACCATATACATTCGGTTTTGGGACAACCCATATATGTAAAGAGAAAGAGAAAAACAAGTCATAAATTGAAGTCGGGTTTCGCGAGGTTTTTTTGGAAGGGATCCGAAAGCGCTCGAGAACGGGGATAGATAGTCAAAAGCCGGCGCAGTATACGGTTTATTTTGGTGAATTGTTTTGCTTCGGTGTTTTAACATGTCATTACAGGTCAGTAAAATGAAATTTATAATATTGTTATTAACATAATTTGTGCAAGTATTTCTTTTATTCTCATGGCTAGTTCATATTTGATGGCATTACATGAGTACATATTTAATGAATTCGTTTTATGCTGTGAATATTGAATAACACTGCTTTAAATAAAAACAAAAATGTATTGTTTGCTGTCTTTTCGTGCTGGAATTTTTAGTTTTAGTATGACTGTGATTGCAAGTAAGAGCTTTTGTGAAATTACTAACATTTTCCTACCCTGATGGGCGAATATCCTAGTTATAAATGAAATGATCATTCTTAGAGATATTGGCCCTAATTTCAACTTTAGCTGAGTCGCCTCCGTAACCAGGACCTCAGTACCTGCCAGCGGCATCTGGCTAACTAACAACCCTCTTCGGTCGTGTAGTGGTTATCACATCCGCCTGACACGCGGAAGACTCGGGTTCGATTCCCGGCCGGAGCGCTATCTCTTCAGTTTTAAATCGAGTGTGGAACTACTAATTGTGGCGCGGGAGACAGTAATTTAATTAATTATTATACTAATAAAGGTTATACAGCAAAATTCGGTTTAGGAATTTAGATCGAGGGTTTCTCTGCCGTACTCTTTCCCATCGTGAATTCCAGGCTGAGTCCGGCAAATTTTTCTCTAATAATTTGGCAAGTTTTCTTTAATAAATTAGGTATATTAGGAATATGTGGTTTAATTTACATGACGCACCTTTCCCGCAAATTTCCCTAATTTTGTTTCCGTCGGACGTATTCGGAGTAAGTAAAATTGTGCAAGACATAATAATAACACAAGGAAGGTATTGGATTTCTTTTAAATCTATTTTGACGATCATTGGCAAAATAAAGACAAAGCACAACTTACTTATCTCATTCAACTATGTTGAACAGGCCCGGGTATGTTATACTACAACGAGCTTTTCTATTATTTCGAAAATAGTGAGAATCAATCTACTTACTCCAGATCCTGTAACATCCAAAACGATATCTTGACCATCTCTTCGTCTGTTGCCGCTTAAATTGACAGGCACGAAACCGATATCTACAAGCAACTCCAAATATTGGTACTTTATGTCAGCAATCGTTAAAAGCGTTTTATACGATAAATAATTTTCAACGGCGAACGTCCTCGCTGCTGCACCGCTCTTTTTATTCATCGTCAAGAATTTCTGAAAGATATTAGAATATCCATTATGCTGACAAAAATGCGCTGTAGGGTGAATATATAAACATGTAGACAATTTTCATCCTCACTTACTTTGTAGGCCATCAAAACGGTAATTTGGTCACTATATCCAGCGGCAAACGATAATTTTTTCTTGTTGGCCTCGTCCCTCTTTCCGAAGGGAGACACGAAAGGATTTTTATAACTAACACACGCCGCCATGGTTAAGGCTGCATCTACACAACCGAATATGGCGCCGTAAAGCATTAGTTTCCCTATCCTGACATCTACCGGCAAAGCGGCTAAGTGGTGGCCTAAGGGTGTAAGGTTGTCATCTTTATCCAAAGCCCCGACACTTTCAAGTCTCTTTATAGCTGAAGTTATATTTTCCAGTGCGGGCGGTTCTATAAATGATCCTAAAATAGGAAACAGGTAAAAAAAATAAAGCTTAAGCAATGATCTAATATAAAGACTATATTAGAAGCCGAATTTGAAATGGAGTGATTAAAAAAGGTTAATAAATATTATGATTTCAACATGTGTATTAGTGTAGGCCTCATAATACCACTTGGTCGGTACAAACAATATATGCAATTCTTAGACTAATTTCAAGCATTCGTTCATTCACACATAGAAAATAAATATACAAAAGGTTTCTTAAAATTATGAATATCTACTAAAAAATCTTGATTGTTTGCCAGAGGATACTTAATATATTTGGTAACGTGACCCAATAATG
>JAEQML010057338.1:0-32367 GCA_016904865.1 Pissodes strobi
ATGTATTAACATCTTATATGTGATCTTAACTTTATTTTAAAAAAATATCAGCTTTTGAAGACTTTGTATCGCTTTAGTGCTACATGCTAAAAGTTTCTAAATAACCAAAGAGCTCTTATAGCTCTTTAAAATTATATAATAAAATCGTTCTTTTCTCACCTGTATTGCATGTACTCGCAGTCACTGAAGATTCCTCAACGCTATCCACAAGGACCACCATCCACGTCCGGCATGATAATTTCGTCAGTAAGGGTAACGATATGATTTATAAAAAAAATATGGCTATACGAAAGAACTTGAATACTAGAGGAAGTCTTAGATTCACACTTGCGCCTTCTGGAATTAGAAATCTAAAAAAAAATGGAAGGTAGCCATTAGGCCTTTTGCGCATTCTCTCTTAATCAACTGGTCCGACTATGCTCATCATCAGCCTAACGTTGAAAAGATAATCAAGATGTTGCCTGGGAGGCTGCTGTAGGAAAAGCCATGGCTTTCCAGCATTCTATCGAAAGAGCGTCGCAGTCGCGAACAGATGTCTCACATAGTCTCACTATATAAATATGTTTCCTCAGTTGGCGTATCCGGTCAGAAACCCTGTCATAAAAGATAGATTCTTCCTAGACATACTCAGCTAGGCAGCTAGGTTTTTCATCCATCTTTGCACTAAAGTCTTCACGGATGATCATTTCAATCAAGTGATTCGGTATTGCGAAAAGCAGATTTGAATGACCAGGTTCGATATTTTTTGAGCCATCTGCCTTCTTTGTCAGATTATTCACTAATTTATTGCCCTCATCCGATGCATGCTCTTTAACCTAGCAAACAGGGATCGTGTTTTGACTGACGACACCTTCCATTGAAATCTCTCGAATCAGTACTGACCCCGATGTAAGTTCAAAACTTTTCAGCGCCAATAGTGCTTGTCTACTATCATGTAGATTTGTATTGCTTGCTCCTCGATGATCCCGGGAAAAATTTTTTTTGGGCCCATTGTTATGCCAGCCAGTTTAGTCTGAACTATGCTTGCAGGCTTTTCCATGAGCCACTTGAGCTTCATAATCGGCTTTTTCTTGGGTTTACAAGCGATTTAGAAGGGTAGTAACTGCACTTCGGTTGGCTGACTTGATTTTATATTTGTATTGCATAGGGTTTGTCAAAGAAAAGCTTAAGGGGTTTACGGTTTACACTAGCACTAGCCTGCAATGGTGGCAATCTTCCAACTGCCCCTTCCCACAGGCGGTGTCTAGCCTGTCCACATTCTTCGCTTATTTGTCTGCCAACAATACTGAGCACTAGTAGTGTCGTTAAAGCTGTCTCCTTTCTATCGATATCCAGGTGTTGCAAGCCATAGATCTGACTGGTGTTACTTTCACAGCTTCTGGTTAGAGCTAGGCAGATCACTTTTTTATCTGAATAAGCATCAGCATGGCCGTTTTCTACTGACTTTTGGGCCACCAGACTATGGCTACATAAGTATTCATCAGTCTTATGATAGCGATGTAAATCACATTACAGCCTTTGGTTTAATTCTTCAGATTTTCTCCACTCGATGTATGCAAAGTTTCCGGATTAATTTCGCATTGGAGGTGACTCCATGTAAAATGTAATTGTTTGTTATAAATATAAAAGCAAGGTTACGTAATGGTTCCATTTTTCTGACTCTGGTGAAGAGCACCATATTCGTCTTCCGGGGGTATAGGGCAGAACGTGGTCTTCAAATGATTCTTCAACTAAATGAAGGGCATCCTGCATATTGTTGCATGTAACTCCCTTGAATGTATTATCAAGCAGTATCGTCAGATCGTCCGCATATACATTGGTGAAGAATCCCTTCAAGTTGAAGAGCTGTAGAAGGCTGACCAACCACAGTCTTGCTTATTTGAAAGATTGACACATCAACCAAATTAAAATTTATATTAAAGAATATCAAACCTGTCAAGGATAAATACGTCCTCATATATTATAACTAATATATGAAGGCACTGAGTGCATTCTGCGCACAAAATATAGCTTTTTTACATATTTCAGTGTTCTAATCTTTAAAGTAAAGATCCCAGCGGAATCAGATACTCATAACATTGAAGTTTAATAACTTCTTTTCACGGTCTACTTCCACTAACTATCATAATAGGTCGTATTTTAATTAATGAATTGACCATTTCACTATGATTTGAGCATTAAAAATCTGTTCGAAACGAATTACGAGGCATATAACAATGGAAATGCAAAGCGTTGCGCTATTTGTAAAGGATGCCCGATAAACCAAATCCAGATAAATGACTGCGTAACAAGGCACATTAGTATAACGGTGCTGCTGCTGTGGCTTCGACGGCGCGATTTGTGGTCTAGATTCCGAGGCTGAGAATGCAAATCTTTTGGCGAGATTTTATGGTATGTAATAAATAGAGGGACTAAGGAATATGTTTATTCGCTAATTCTTCTTTTATTGGCCAATACCGTTTTCCACCAGTTTTAAATTTTAGAGTCTAGAAGATATAAGATACTGTATTTATATGGAAGTCGAATTGCATTGATTTTTTGATCACTTTTAAAGTAAATTGTGCCAATTTAAACTCACATTTTTGTTGCTGAATGCCCGTTTTCTCATTCGATATGTTTCCTCTCCTGCTTAAGCTTAGCTGCAGATTTATCTACGCTCCTGCATTGCTCTTAATGCTATTGTTATATAAAGATGTGATGGATTTTTAAATGAAGGGTGACGTTGCCCGATACCTTTTTTGCATGTCATACGATTGATTCATTGGGATCCTCTTAGATTAACTGAATTCGTTGGTTTTGCTATTGTGTCTTTACAGCCCTTTTCAGATTTTCCATGAAAAAAACTGCAGTATAATATTCATCACACTCTTCGTCAGAGTAGCCAACAGAAAATGTTTTGCAATTGGTATGGTCATGCTCAAAGGTTGAATGGAATAAGAGTAGCAAAGAGGATGATGCAAATTATTTTGATGATATTTTAGATAATTCCCTTGCTACTCTTGTGTCATTCATCTTAAAGTTGGATCAATATTATCCTGTCGTTTTTATTCTCTATTACATTCCTGGGAGATTCTGTTCAGACAACTAGTTATCCTTCTGACTGGTGGACATAAATCTGATGAAGATAACACCTTGTCAGGAGAAGATTCTGGACCAGAGAATATCAATAATGATTTCTCTTAGGGATGTGAAAGATATATTAATATATTTACATTTGCTCAGTCAATTTGATTGATGATGGGTCAACAGAGGTGATTTTTTCTTAGCATGTCTAAAGTTAAATCATCTAGAAATACAAAAACCAAGGTTCACCAGGATCAAAATTAGCTGCGAATCAACCTACAAAACGTCAAGTAGCAGGAGTATGACGTTTGCTATTTTGTGAAAAAATTATTCAAGATCTTTGATGTGGTCTAACGTAGACTTAGCAAATATAAAGACGCGAAATAAATAACATGAAAATGGCAATTTGAAGTCAATAAGTATGACTGAGCTGTATAATTTTTGGAGCCCCCTTTTTTACACAGATTTATTCAAATCTCTTGATAGCTTTTATGCAATGGACAGAATTGGGAGGGACATTTCAGGCCACACAGAATAGAATTTTTGTTTTAAATTATATTGTCAAGTGTAGGATTCGATGAATCAACCACTAGAAAGAAAGTAAAATGACTCTACAGCACCAGTTTTTGCTGTATTTTATTTTATTCCTGAATTGTGAGCAATATTACACAATAATTAGAGGATACACATGTGCGGTTGAGATGTTAATTTCCTTTCGGGGATGAGGTGTTTCTCTGATGTATCTGCTTAAAATCCTGTTGTTGATATTTTCGTTGGAATCAGTGATACCCGATCGTGTTATCTTTTGAACGCCTAAATGTACACTGGAAAAAATAGCAATGCCTGTACGCCAAGAGGAGCAACGTCTTCCAATATCATGCCAATCAGTAATCAAACTCCTTAAACCAATTATTCATGGAGCCGACCGAGATATCATTGCATACAACTGGTACTTCCCTATGTCACTTATTGAAGCCACTAAAAATACGAAACGAAACTTATTTGCAACATGACCATGGAGGGTGTAGACAGCATGGGCCAAAAAAATTGCAACTTATTCATCAAACAGAAGTTCCCAATAATGACGACTATTTTTACACTTTTAGATATAAGCGGTGTGATCCTTTATAGCTCATACAAGGACATTAAAAACTAGTCTAGCTCAGTTTCACTTAGCACTTAGCAATTGCACTTGTATTTTGGCCGATCCCTTTGAGATTATTTTACCTAGAACTTTGACAAATGTTATTTATCGTAGATTCAACTTTACTACTTTAGGCGAGTATACCCATGAGACTGCGTTCCTGCAAACTGCAGCTCCCGAATTAGGCTTGAGGATTAGGGTATGGGTAGAACAACTAGAGAGCTGCGTGTCTATGAACTAGAGCCCAATGACCAAGTGGAATAGGGAGAGACAGTCTGTCAGACTGATGGTCCGCTTAACTATTTATATAATAAAATTTGCTGACCGTTGCAACTTTAAGGTTTATAGTCACTTGTGCTATTCGCTCGCGTTGTTTGTAATTATTGGTCTTGAATGTTTACATAATATTTTCCAAGCTGAAGCTCGGAACGAGCTTCAGCTTGGAAATGCTTCACAAATATCTTCACAAATATCTCTATCAAAATGATATTGAGCTATTCATTATGCGATATCTTCCGGTGTTACTAAATTACTATTAAATGGGCATATTTAAACGATAATTATTTGGGATCATCCCATACATTAACAGCAAAATTAGTATCACGTATCACAGGTGTTCCTGATATGAAGTGCACGTCATCCTTTGGGACATTTTTCATCCGGCTACATACATATTTATTCGGCAGGAATAAATGCGAATGAGTTATTCTGTATAAAACACAATGGGCGAAATTGAATTTTGTCTAACCTTTTTTCCCATTTCGTCACGTCTTCGTTCATTTCACATTTCGGTTTTTATTAAATCATGTTCCCAAAGTCGAAGGAAGATGTATTTGAAACATTTGAGTTTTAGAGCGAAACAAGCTTGCATAATAATGAAGTTCTCACGGTTTATTCTCAAAGTGGGAGGAATACTAATGAAGAAGGCATTCTATTTGTAGGTTGAGGTTAAGCTTAATTTTTGACGTGTCATGCGTTAGAGACTAGGTCGTTTCGTTCAAACATATATATTTTGTTCCTTTTCTCTACAAATATGTACTTACTTAAAACACGTGCTGCTGATTTATTTTATAAATTGGGATAAATCAGCACAATCTGTGGGGTATTTTTATAAAAATTCAATTCTGAATTTCCTCATTTATTATTTCGTAAATTGCTATGGCGTTCTGTATGTGCCGCCCTGATGCACTTTTTAAAAGGTAGCTTAAGAGAAACAGGTAAAAAGTCAAGTGAAAAAAAAAATTAAAAGTAGCTAATATTTTGCTAATCCATTTTATAAATTTTTCACCGCATAATGTTGGAAAAGGGCCTCCAAGAAGAGCAAAGAACTCTCAGTTAGAGAAGGAAATTCTCGATGTAAATCACTCTAATAGTTTGAGAAAGGTGTCGGTTCATGCGACAACGTGGGTTGTTCGTGAGATCCTTCGAGAACAACTGCTACATATTTATCACGTGAAAAAGGTTCATTCGATGTGTATTTGGTCTTTGAACCGATTTATGCAAAATCCAAATTTTAGTAGTATATTTTTTATGGAGAAAGCCGGTTTCACCCTAGCCATATAAAATCCTTATGCAGTAGTACAGACAAAGCACCAACAAAGGGTCATGGCTAACATGTGGGCGGGGATTATTGGCAAATATCTCATTGAACCTTTTTTTTATGTGGTTAATGCACGACGGGTTACTACACCTTTTTAGCAGTTTAGCTGGTCAGCACTTATCAAATACTTTTAATTATGTTATCGATGGATTGACTGGTCAAGGTGGGTCAATTTTATGGCCGAGGTTGCCCTCCAAGTTCATGCGAGAAAGTGGTTTGTTCATGAGGTCTTTCGAAAACAGCTACTACATCCTCATCACGTCCAAAAGGTACATTCAATGTCTCCCACTGAATTTCTTGTAAGAGTCAATTGGTTTTTGCAACATGGCTACGTTGGCTTAATTACACGAGTGAAGACCTGACAGAAAGGATAAAACACCATTGCAAGGAAATTCAAGACAATTCTGGGATATTATTTCAAGTACAACGAGAAAACATCTGTCAGATAAAGAAATGTGCCCGGTTTTACATTAATAGATACGACACAAGATAATAAACGACGTAAAGCCATTTAACGGTAAGTTCGATAAAAATACAGTAAGTAATTATATGACCTACAGTAAGAGCGTAGCATTTAGGTAGTTGTACGTAATACAAAAAAAAATTAAAATCAAATAATTATGGTGATATTAGCAAGATATTGGCTAATCAAAATAATATCAGATAATTTCAATAACACTAGGAAGACATTCGATAACCGAGATAATATCAGATACGATAGTGAAGAAAGTCTGTTTCAAATAATGATAAGTAAGTGATAATTATCGATTTAAAGTCACTTAACGGTAAGTTCGATATAAATAGGATTGGTAATTATAGGGCGTACTCCTTTGTCCTTTACACCTTGTCACACAGTAGTGGAAATCACTGTTAGTGGTTGGTGGCGATTTCCCAACCCACACGGCCACTTGGTTGGCCCCAACTAAGGCTCTTGACTGCTTCCTGCAAAGCTGCACGTCACACCCTGCGGTCAGCATCATTTCGGTAAAAAATCTTTTTAGACCAGGGAAAGACCGAGTGGAGAATGGAGATTAAGCCCCTAGGAAGGACCCTAGTTTAATTATAAATAATTTTAGCTATCTAGTATAGAAACACAAGACTATAACATACCTTTTAAAAGGGTAACCTCCCTTTACATAAAGTACATTTACGGGACGAAATTGTCGATAATAAGAAGAAATATTAATTGCTCTGTGCCTGCTAATTTATCTCATGATGAATTGATACGAAAAATGGACCTGATGGTCAAAAATTACAAGGATAATATCGCCACTTTAAAACTTGTCTTTCTTTTTTCATCCTTGCGTGTTCATCGCTTCGAAGGAAAAGGCCACGCCAATTGCCAAGGAAAGAATATCTTCGACATCCGTCAAGAGCGCGTTCTTAAAAATGGAGGTACGGCTTGTGTTATATTTGAAAATATAAATTCTAAGTTCGGAATAGGTATGTTAGGTCCCATTGTAAAGTCAAGAGAATAACAACCAGATAAATCTACCGGTGAAATGGAAGAAAATATTATTGGGTTTGGTAGCATTTACAACGCTACAACATTATACCTCGTGGAGGAAGTATTGTTATGAACCACAAATTAAATTATTTAAAAAATTTATGTTCAAATGAAAAGTTTCATTTGAAGAAAATTTTGTGCATAGATAGGCACCGAAAATGTACAAGAATATATATATATATATATACACTCATGTGCAATAAAAACGGTCATTACAAAATTTTGATCAAGTTTTAGGCTTGATAACGTTTTTATTTTTGGCTCGATTTTAGTGATTTTTTTAAAGAACTGTAGGTACAACTATCCTTATTAACATGTCTTTTACACATTTTAAGAAACATTGGTTATTCGACATATTATACAAGGATAATCAAAATGTTGTTTTTTTATCTAATTTCAAAACTCTCTGTGGAATAATCAAGTAGTAAAATTATTCCAAAATGCCAGTTTTCATTTAAAGTCATCTATTCTTTACGTTTTGTTTTTTGGTTCACCTCAATACATGCATTTATTCTCACACAAATGCTAAATATCTTCGTTATCAATGATTTAAATTTTTTATTATACTAATCAAAATTTAATTGGTAGTTAATTTTGTTTCTAAATTAATTTACCTTAATTAAACATTTTAACTTAAACATGGACCAGTACTTTGTATTGCCTCCTCTAGTTCTAATTACTAGCCTGCACACGTCGGACTATGCCATCAATGAGCCCGCGAATATCGTCTTGGAGAATATTCCTCCATTCTTCTTGAAGTACAACACGAAGCTCGTTCAATGTCGCTGGTACCACTTCTGGACCTCTAACGCGTCTTCCGAGCATATCCCACACATGCTCTATAGTGTTCAAATCTGGAGAACATGCTGGCCAGTTCATTTTTTCAATCCCAACTTCTAGCAAATATTCAGTTACGCACATTGCAGAATGTGGTCGGGCATTATTTTGCATCAAGATAAAGCACTTAAAACCATTGTAAATACACAAACATACTGTCAAACTGACAATAAAGCGTCAAATAACAATGGACAACATAGCCAACTTGTCAAAGAAATTACTGAATTCATATTGAATTAGAAATTACGTAAAACTTTAAATTATTGATAACCAAGATCATTTTGCATTTGGGTGAGAATAAAGGCATGTATTGACATGAACCAAAAAACAAAACGTAAAGAATAGATCACTTTAAACGAAAACTGATATTTTGAAAAAATTTTGCTACTTGATTATTCCACAGGGTGTGTTGAAATTCGATAAAAAAACAGCATTTCGATTATCCTTGTATAATATGTCGAATAACCAATGTTTTTTAAAATGTGTAAAAAACATGTTAATAAGGATAGTTGTACCTACAGTTCTTTAAAAAAATCACTAAAATCGGGCTAAAAATAAAAAAGTTATCAAGCCTAAAACTTAATCAAAATTTTGTAGTGACCGTTTTTATTGCACATGAGTGTATATATATATATATATATGTACATATATATATATATAGCGTTTGATTCAAAACCCTAAAAGTGTACCGGTGCAAGGAAAGAAACTATATGACTGTGTTTGGTATCAGTTACATCGCTACAACTTTATACCTCGTGGTGGAAGTATTGTTTCGAACTAAAAATAAAATGATAAAAAAAATTTATTTCTCAGATGCAAAGTTTCAGTTGAATAAAATTATGTGCCTATTTGGCGGTGTCTGTGTATGTGTGCATAGGTAAGGACAAAAAATGTACAAGAACATGTATATGGTTTCATTTAAAACACCAAAAGTGTATCCATTTTGCCGAATTTGCAAAACTATAAGCTAGAGATGACATAGAAGAAAGTCTATAAAGAGCTAGCCTTTCAATAATGGCCAATTGGTTATCTCTTAAAACCGAAACAAATATTTTACAGCTATCCAACCGAAGCTTTTAGGACTAGTTAATATCATGCGGCGTTCGGCATGCACCACATGAATATTCAACACAATTAGTTTCCTGATGTTTGGATGTTTGTATGCCTATGCACCCGTAAAATTATAGGGACAGGAATTATTTGAAGCCTAAGCACATTTAATGTTTACATACGTTGCACCAAAATGCATTTTCAGGAAAATATTATTTGGGTATTCTTATCATTCATGTAATTATATTGATAACTAGATAGTTTTTAAACCAATAATTTTAAAATTAAATAAAAAAAATATTTCTCTTCCCTTGTCAATTTTTCTTCTTTTCATTTAAGCAAAGCTCTATTAAATTTGCGTGCCCTATATGGCATTTGTCATTAATTGTGTTTTTCCAACGTCTACTTTTATTTTTTTTTCATAGAACCTTTTTAATTTTATTTATTAACCATAATAATCATATTATGTAACATAAGTCAATACTAAGCTATGGTTACAGGAAACTTCAGACTATATCCAGCTTTTCATTCTAAATCGTTCCCAAAAATTACCTATATTTTCCTCATTCTCCTAATTCTGGCAAAAATTCGTATAGCAATAGGACAGTCTCGTTTCAGGACACCAAATTCAGTGTATACTAAATCCATATTGATATATGATAGAATTTTTAAAAAATGACTATCAAATATGTAACGTAAGACAGTATAATTAAAGTACAGAGACACTGACGTTTATTTATTCAGTGTGTTGCTTGTGCTAGGAGGTTACGCAAAGTGACTGCCATTGCCAACCAACATTACAAGAATTTGTGATGAAAAGGCTACAAATAATACCTTCACACTCTCATTAAAAAAGGCATTGAAGTTTTCATTCCAAGATGGCGGGTACTGAAGCTGACGAAAATAGTAGCTCTCAGAAAAGTTGTAAATATTGCCAAAAAAGTGTAATTAATAGTGTTGCTAAGTGTTTAAATTGTGAAGCAACATATCATACATCATGTGCACTAAGGGTTGCAGGCTTGACTGCCGTGGGGAAGAGCAATCTTGTTAAATGTTGTGTGAAGGAGGATGAACTCGTACAGAGTAAGTATGTATCTGAAAACGCAAAAAAATTGATCGAGGCTAAGAATAAGGTTATTAATAGTAAAGCTGAGATTATTGTGGAACTAAAAGAAAAAGAAAAGCTTCTTTACAGTAATATTAGACTTTTGGAAGAGAAAATTAAGGGTTTGCAGGAATGCGAGGCTGCAAAAAATGTACACAACGTATTTTCCACTCAAAGTCGATTAGAAAGTGTGGCAACCCTTACTACACCAATTCGAACCAGAAACGTCAGTGTCAGTAATGACGTATCTCATAACCTCAAAGCGCCAGTTCCCGCACAACAACAAAAACAAAAGCCTGAAAAGCCACCAATTTCACCAAAAGCCGTTAGTAATTGCATTCTACAGGCTCAATCCTTAAATAAGATGCGAGAAATACAAAATCTGGGGCAGGCTAATACGGCTATCAGCAGAAGTGACGAATGGCAAATAGCAAAACGCAAAACGCGTCGTTTTCTTGTAGGCCGTAATGAAGACTTCAGAGATCAACTTCAAGCGGTTCCCAAATATGTACCAATGCATGTAACTAGGTTAGTCCCTGGTACTAAGCCGGACCAACTCAAAAAATTTCTCGAACCTAATTTTGATGGTGTTACCTGTGAAGAACACACCTCTAAACATCCGCATCTTTACTCTTCTATGATGATGACCGTCAGACAGGAAGACTTTAAAAATGTTTGGTGGAGAGAGGTATGGCCGAATGGGGTACTTGTTTCACGGTTTTTTGTCACAAAGAGGATGCCTCTCATTCAAGACGATCCTCGGACACAGGGGCAATAAACCAGAATGTAGTTAATAAGAATGTTAGCATATATTACCAGAATGTGAGAGGACTCAGAACGAAAACAACAGAATTTTCCCTCTCAATTGCATCCCAGCATTATGATGTTATTGCTCTTACAGAGTCGTGGCTTACTGATGGTATTGACAATGCCGAATTATTCTCCGATAGCTACTAAGTTTTTAGAAAGGACAGAGTAAATGAAATGAGCAGGGGAGGTGGTGTCATGCTGGCAATCAAGAAGGAGCTTGTAGTACAAAATATGGAAATTGAAACTGATATGGAGTGCCTACTAGTAAAGTTTAAGGTTAGGAAAAATGTTTTCTATTTATGTTGTGTGTATGTACCACCTTACATAACAGCTGATTGTTTCGAAATTTTTTTAAATATTTTTGAAGGAATTTATGATTACTCAAAGGGTGACTTTAAATTACTGTACCACCTAATAAAAAATATTGACTGGAAAAACATGGGCATCAACTGTGATAATGTTAACAAATGTCTTGACACTTTCTATGATCATTTATATTCTTGCATTGATCAGGCTATTCCAAAAAAGTTGGTCAAGCACACAAAAATTAAAAAATGTCCACCATATTTCTCATTAGACTTGATATAAAAATACAAAAGAAGAATAAGTTGCACAAAAAAACTAAGAGTGGTCGAGGTAGGCCGCAAGATAATCTGGAGTTTAAAAACTTAAGAACTGCAATTAAGTCTCAAACTAAACACGAGTTTAGAGTCTATAATGAAAAAATAGAATCAAACATAAATGTTAATCCTGTAGATTTCTGGCATTTTTTTGGGTCAAGGAAATCCTTTGGGGGCATGCCGGATGAGGTGAACAGACATTTGCCGGCTCCCAAGCTGTATCGGATGCCTTTGCGCAGTATTTTGCCTCAGTTTACACTCAATCAGATATACCTAATGAATCTTGTAATTGTGGTACATTTAATTTCTCTTACATTAACGAGAAAGGTAAAAAATAGCATAAAAAGATTAAAACTAAAAAAATCTACTGGTAATGATAATATTCCATCATATATTTTCAAGGGGTGTGCTGATGTTCTCTCTGAGCCTTTGGCAAAAGTTTTTAATGTGGCAATCAAGAACAATCAATTTCCAAATGAACTTAAAACAGCTATTACAACTCCTATTTACAAGAAAACTGGAGATATAAATTCTGTACAGAATTACAGGCCAATTAGTGTCCTAAGCGCAATGACAAAAATCTTTGAAAACATCTTATATAATGATATACTACAGAGTTTCTATCACCAGTTTGCTATTCAGCAACATGGATTCCTACCTGGTCGCTCCACTGTAACCAACCTATGTGTTCTTACCAACTCCGCTGCAGAGGCAATCTTAAATAAGGCCCAATTGGATATTATATTGACTGACTGTGCAAAGACGTTTGATAGGGTAGATCATGGAATATTGATTTATAAATTGCGTAATTTTGGTCTTTCTGAATCGGCATGCAACTTCATGAAGTTCTACATTTGTGGTCGAAATCAAAAAGTCAAAGTTGGAAATTCTTTTTCGGAGTCTTTTGTTTCTTCATCGGGTGTGCCTCAGGGTAGTAACCTTGGACCTTTGTTATTTGCTATTTTTATTAACACCCTACCTGGTTGTATCCGGTTTTCTGATAGCCTTGTTTTTGCTGATGATTTTAAAATCTTTAAACAAATTTGTGGTCAAGAAGACTGTGGAAATTTACAAAGTGACTTGCATAGCATTAGCAGATGGTTTGTAGAGAATAAAATGTGTCTTAATATTGATAAGTGTCAAATTATAAGTTTTACTAGCAACAATAACTTTATTACATATGAATACAAGCTCTCTGATATTGTTATTCCCACAAAGACTGAATGCCGGGATTTGGGTGTCTATTTTCAATCAAATTTTAAATTTATCCATCACCTAAATATAATTACCAAAACAGCGTATAAAGCACTAGGTTTTATTATTAGAAATTCCAGAGATTTTAGAATTGATACTATAATTAGATTGTTTAATGCAATAGTTCGTCCACATTTAGAGTATGCAGCTATAATTTGGTCACCTCAAGAAAAAGTTCATTCTAACAATATAGAAAAGGTTCAGAAACGTTTTTTGAGATATCTTTATGTAAAACAGTATAACATTTATGCATACATGGTATCCTATCAAAATATGCTTACCACATTTAATATTAATTCCTTAAGCCAAAGAAGAGATTATCAGTCTGTAATTTTCTTATATAACATAGGTAACAATCTCAAATATAGTGACCTTCATCTGATTAATAAAATAGAGTTTAATGTTCCTAAGGTGATTCTAAGACCTAGAAACTTAAATGTATTTAATGTAAATCTCACCAGTTGTTCGCCTCTTGATATTATGATGAATAAATGCAATAAATTAATCAAACACTGTAATATAGATTTTTTTAATATAAATAAGTTAAGTCTTAAAAGAGTTATACTTAATGTGGAAAGTCACCCGTTATGAATATTATATTTTATTTTACTATGTATTGTTTTTCTATTTTTTGTATTTGTTTATATTTTATAGAACTAGGTTAAGTTTTTATTCATAGATTAGTTAGTAGGCACTCCTTCATTGTAGCTACATTTATTTTGTGTTTTGATTGGAGTATAAATAAATAAATAAAAATAAAATAAATAAAACATTTTTAGCTTTTTCCACCCATTTCATCCAAAACTAAAATGGATCGTTCAAATGGAGCAAAATAGAGAATACAAATTTCATCACCGCCCAAAACCATATAAAAAGACAATGGTACACGAAGAATACTTGGTCGGTATATTTTAATTATTTTTCCATCATTGCATACTCCGAAAGAAATCTTAATTGAAGGACTAGCTGATAGAGCAATAAAACTTAGCAAACACATGCCAATCTGACAATGAAACTTACACTGCGAAAAACCCATCGTCCTACAGAATTGCATAAAATAAAAACGGTGCGTGCGTAAAATCACACAACAGCGATGAACGTTTCAACAAGGCGAGATCAGCTGTCTATCCCTCAAACTGAATATAGGGAATAAATCTAATAGAGCGTTTTAATTCATAATTTAAAAGTTAAATTAGTATTTCTAACGCACGTATATCTAAAGCAAGAAATTTATCTCTCATTATATTTTTTCGATGGCGATTATTGTGAAATTGGCGTGCTTTGTTTAAAAAAACAGAACATCAGCTGTCTCTCCTTCAAACTAAAAATAAAGAATGAATCTAATAGAATGTTTTAATACATAATTTACACGTTTAGGTACTTCTAATGCACGTATATCTGAAGCAACAGATTTCTCTGTAGAATTATTATCAAATTTGCGTGTGTTGTTTTAAAAACACATCAGCTGCCTCTCCCTCAAACTGAAAAAAAGAAGTGAATCAAATAGAAAGATTTTATATACAATTTACAAGCTAAATATGAAACTAATTTGAAACGAATTTCTCTCTCATTATAATTTTTCGATGGCGATTATTATAAAATTCACGTGTGTTTATCAAAAAACAAAACATGAACTGTCTCTCCCTCAAGCTGAAAATAAAGAATAAGTCTAATAAAGTGTTTTTATTCATAATTTAAAAGTTATGTAGGTGTTACCGTAAAAACCCGATTTCAGTTAAAACCCGATCTTCCTAGGAAAAACTAGTTTTAACTATTCCCTTTAGTCATTTCTAGATTTAACTAGGTAGAAATAGAATTATCTAATAATCGTAGTTAAAACTAAAAATTGCAATCATAGTTGCTTTAATACAGCTTTTACTAGTTGAAACTAGTTTTTACTAAAGAACACCAGTTAAAACTGTTATGCGCAGAGATCATAGACAATGATCTATGATTCGCCGACGCAAGGGTGGTATGATTTACACATTGTCACAGTTCATACTGAGACAAAGGATTCTCAGTTCGTCTTGCATAGCGACGCCGACGTCTGTGTCTAATGCGAGTTCCGCTATTGTCAATTTATTATTTTAGTATTTTGAAGTTTTTGAGCAATAATATATAGTGATGGTGTGTGTACTACGCTACTGGTAAACGGTTATTAATATGGTCGATATTAATGAAAGAGCGATTTTCAGAAAAGATTTTGCAGAGAGAAGAGACCGAGAAGGAAGACAATCATTGCAACGTTATAACAGGAAATATGTATAATGCATTGTTGGCTGAAGTACAAGAAGCAGAATTGGCTGCAAAGAAACCATTATTGCAACATAGAAGACTAAAGCGATTTAGAATTATTGAGGTTGGCGATACGAAGAAATTGGCTTTCAGAAGTGAACCTGTTAAGTATTATCAACCTGCTGAAGATGTTTTCGATATTATTGAAGCAGCGCACATTGTCATTGAACATGGAGGTCAAGATAGGTTAAACACCGAAACTTCTAGAAAATACGCAAATATAACTATTGGTATGATAAGTACTTTTTTTATCAATGTGTGAAACCTGCCAGCATAAGAAGAGTAAGAAAAAGAAAGGTCTTGTTTCTAAACCTATACTGCATTCAGAAATAAATAATCGCTGCCAGGTAGACATAGTAGACATGCAAGTCATAACAGGATAATGGGTTCAAGTTTATTATGGTGTAATAATTTAGCAAAATTTGTTATGCTAAGGCCACTACAACGGATAGGGCGGAAGAAGTTGCACTTCAACTAACAGATATATTTCTAACTTTTGGCGCTTCATATAATTTGCACTCAGATAAAGGCAGAGAGTTTATTATGCAAAAATCAACGAGGTAGTATCATACTGGCCTGAAGTAAAGTTGGTTCATGGAAAGCCAAGGCATAGCCAAAGCCAGGGATCGGTGAAGCGAGCTAACCAAGACATTGAAAAAATGTTAGCAACTTGGATGCAAGACAACAACACAACAAAAGGGTCGAAAGGCCTTGCATTTGTACAATGTCTATTCTGGTATAAAACTCACTATATCGGGCTATGTTTGCAACTGAGCTCAGAGTAGGGCTCAGAACTTTTAGCTTGCCATCAAAAATTATTAAAAAACTATATGAAGAAGATGACCTTCAGCAAGTTATTTGCCAACTTAATTCAGAAAATGACGAGCCTCTGGGTTCTGATGTTGAAGAAAGCAATCCAAATAGAAAAAGTCAAATTTTGTTAGCTAGAGAACATGAAAATTTTTAAAAGCAGGCTAAAAAAATTAAATTGCTTCCTGATAGTCTTCATCCTCCTGTGGGAAAAGATGATAAAACGTCGTCATACCTATTTCAGATGTTATGTTGATAGGGCAAAAGCAGATTTACGAAATATCATTGGAGTAGTACATGAAGAAAACCAAGAAGGCCTGCACAAAAATGGAACAAAACATGGAATATTGGAAAAACTGTATTGTAGATAAGTCCTGCTGTACTTTTAAAAACCCATTAAATAAATTATTTTCTGCCACGATAACTGGAGGACAGTTTAAGTGATTTTAACCAAATTTGCAGGAAAAATTACCTAGGTGAAGGTTACGAGACCATTAGCTTTTGGACGTCATTGGCGTACGATTTCCAGTTCTAAATAGGGTCAAAACTTCAAAAATTTCAAAAAAACTAATTATATAAAAGTCAATATCGTGGCGTCTTTCAACGTATTTTTTTTTTTTTTTAATAATTAAGAACAAATGAACAACTGAATATAAGAAAAAATCTAAAAATTATCTTTTTTAATGGAACGCCGTATGAAATTTGATTTTTTGGTAAATTTTCTATTGAATTTCTGAATATTGTGTTTTAATATTTTAATATTTTAATAAAATTGAAATAACCCGTAAACTCGTATTAAATAAAATATGTTTAATAAAAACTAGATTAATTTGATCATATCTGTTAATTCTAGTTTTGGCCAGCTTAATCTAGAATTTTCTAAGGGAAACAGTTAAAACTAGTTTTAACTAGCTTAATCTAAAATTGTCTAGGGGTATTAGTTAAAACTAGTTCTTACTAGAAACTTGGGGTTTTAACTGAAATCGGGTTTTTACGGTAACATAGGTACTGCTAATTCACGCATATCTAAAGCAACATATTTCTCTCCCATTATATTTTTTCGATGGAGATTATTGTGAAATTCGCGTGTATTGTTTAAAAAACAGAACATCAGCTGTCTCTCCCTAAAACTGAAAATAAGGAATAAATCTAATAAAATATTCTTATTCATATTTAAGAGGTAAATAGGTACTTCTAACGCACACATATCTAACGCAACATATTTATCTCCCATTAGATTTTTTTGATGGCGATTATTGTGAAATTCGCGTGTATTGTTAAAAAAACAGATCAAACTGAAAATATGGAATAAATCTAATAGAATGTTTTTATACATAACTTACAAGCTAAATAAGTATTTCTAACGCACGTATATCTGAAGAAATACATTTCCCTTCCATTATATTTTCTCAATGACGATTATTATGAAATTCGCGTGTGTTCTTTAAAAAACAAAACATCAGTTGCCTCTCCCTCAAACTGAAAATAAGGAATAAGTCTAATAAAATATTTTTATTTATAATTTAAAAGTTAAATAGGTACTTCTAACGCACGTGTTGCTAAACCAACATATTTCTCTCCCATTATACTTTTTCAATGGCGATTATTGTGAAATTCTCGGATATTGTTTGTTACGGTAATTTTAAAAATTCCGTAACATCAGGTTGTTCCGAGTTCGCTTATACTTATTTTTCTTATGGTGCCCATCAAGTACATTTAAAACTAATTTTTGTCTTTTAAATATATCAGTTGATAATTATCTAGTTAATATAAAATGAAAATTAATATTATGGGTTGAATCTACATAAATACAGCAGTAAAATATTATTTAAAATTGTTAAATAATTTCAAATATGCAGATCATATTTTATGTTTAAAATCGGTCGCTTCGTACGGTGGAAAAAGGTGAAATATTTGTGACGACTGCGCCCGGTGCAATTTTTTTTGAAATGTGATTCTGGTGGAAGTTAGGACAGAATTTTTAAAATCTATCTTGTACCGACGACCAGTGTGAGAGGTTGTGAGAAGATAGGGCTTGACATTTTCTTTATTTTCTTGCGTTATGTGATTTTTATTTCAAGTTTTTAGATCGTAAACTCTGTGAGCAGAATAAAGCTGCTAAGCGTGCGAATCTCTGATATCTGCCTACTATCGTTTCACATACCACGTTGTCTTTTGCCGTGTGTATGTTAAATAAGCTCATGAATATCTGATATCTGTCTACGATCGGTTCACACATACCACGTTGTCTTTTGCCGTGGGTATGTTTTTGTCTGTAGGGCATATGTGGGATAGTGGGTTTTTTGGAACTTAAGGCTCTTAGAGAAAAAAAAGGACTTGATCCTACATGAGCAGGGTTATTGAATTTCGGTTTTAGTTTAGCAACCCAACTAAAGAATCGATCAAAGTGGCCTATAGGGTTCATATTATTTAGGTTCTAGTTAGAGGTAGCATTTTTAGAAATTAATAACCAAAACTGTCTATAGTGTGGGAGACTCAGTCTAATTTTCTCTGGTAACGTTATCGGGTGTTATCGAGTTATATGGGGACTCAGAGTTAAGCTTAGTTAGTTATTATTCGGCCTACATAAGCATTTTATGGTCACTTGGTTATTTAAAGAGCACCTTCTCAAGCCCTTCTCGACCGTGGTCGGTACAAGATCATAATTGTTTGTTTGTTTTATTTCTCTATTTCTGTTTAAATTTGTCATTACCTTCATTTTTGAATTAAACTGATTTGTGAGTAAGAAAATAGCTTTCAGGCAATAATTGAATTTAATAATTGCCATTACCTTTATCTTTGAATGGAACTGATTTTTGAGTTAGAAAAGTAGCTTTCAGGCAATGATTGCATTTTGATTATCTGTTTAAACTTATCGATTTCACTTTTGTTCACACCTGATTACTGTAATTATTTTTTTATTGAAATATTGTTAATTACAATTTTTCTCAGCTTAAACAGCTATTTATTTTATTTATTATTTTTAATCGGTTCACTGTTTAATTTAAAACCATAATTATTGTCTACAGTCTAAACAATTCTGTGCAAATTTGTGGAGGCATATTTAATTATATATCATAATTTTCCTTCAACGTGTTGTGGCATTTTTCGGCATTGTTAATTGAGAAGAATTATGTCTAGCTATCTCTTGCCAATCTTTATATTAAAAGCCTGAGCTTAGACAAGCGACATTCTCCGCCAAGTTGAAACAGAGTTGTATTAACATTCTTGGTGAACTCTTTAACTGCCTTGTACTGGTTTTTTTCATGCTACTGAGTCCACACGCACTCGGCCTACCAGAACAGCTTCCAGTGACGTCACAGGACAGATCCTAGGCACTGCAAATTGCAGTAACACTCTCCAGGAAGCTCGGAGGAAGCATAAGGTGATTAAAGGGTAGTTATCACCAGGAAGGTTCAACAGAAGTAACCCTTATTTTTGTTAGAAGGAAATAGAATAAATTTTTTTTTTCGAAATTTTTAATCTTTTATTTTGCACCTTTTCTCAACAACAGCACTCAGAAATAAACTTTCATAAGCATGCTCCTTACCTATACACCCTGAGCTATCTTTCAGTTTAAATTTTTAGTAAATTAAAGTAATAATTTAAAGAAAAGTGCATTTATAGTTTATTGTAACAAATTCAAATTTTTTTGTAACAAATTAATATTATAATAAAATTGCATTTTCTTGTAACATGTTTATAAAAACAGAACATCAGCTGCCTCTCCCTCAAACTGAAAATCAGGAATAAATCTGATATAATGTTTCATACTTAATTTTCAAGCTAAATATATGTACTTCTAACACTCGTATATCTGAAGTATATTTTTTCGAATGCGATTATTGTGAAATTCGCGTGTATTGTTTAAAAAACAGAACATCAGCTCTCTCTCCCTCAAACTAAGTATTAGGAATAAATCTAATAGAATGTTTTTATCTACAAGTTTACTAGGTACCTCTAACGCACGTATATCTGAAGCAACAGATATCTCTGCTATTATAATTTTTCTAAGGAGATTATTGTCAAATTTGCGTGTGTTGTTTAAAAAACACATTAGCTGTATCTGCCTCAAACTGGAAATGAGGAATAAATCTAATAGTTAAATAGTTACTTCGCACGTACATCTAAACAACGTATTTCTCTCCCATAATATTAAAAAACTAATGAAAAATTAAAAAGAGTTCCTTGGAGCCACCACCGATGTAAATACGTGCATCAAAACTTAATATAAGTACATAGATCGACATAATACATTTTTATTGCAAATTTGGCATTTAGGGTGATAATTATTTTAATTAATATATTCAAAGACTGACAGAATATACAGTGTAATCCAGATACGACTTTAGAAGCTTTATATTTCTTTTTAGTATTAAAACTGAAAATGGGGAAAAGTTTAAATTCCACACAGCTCGCCCTATAGGAAAAGCATAATTACTTCTGAAGTGGCGGTTCTTGGCGTAGATTCTCGTCAAGTAATGATATTTTCTATAAAAAAATATCTAAAAAATCTAAATTTTTTACCTATAAATCGATGTTTATATATTTTCCCACAAAAATCTATTTTCCCGACATTTACGAAACAGACAAGCATTTAGAGAGTGTTTCTCCTAGGAAACCTTTGCCATCTCAGATGTTTGAATTCTCTCAACTTTTTTGGCGCTAGAACGACCCAAAGTGACCCCTTTTTCAAAAATATACTCGCCCAAAAATATTAGGTATTTTCCGATTCTCTTTAATTTCAACAAGACCATAAAAATGTGGCCAGAAATTTTATCAAAATTAATTAATTTTTTCAGCAGGTATCGTATATCAAAGCAAAACAAACTTGCCAAATCTCAATATTCCTCTCGAGAAAGTTCCTAAATATCTGAAAATTACCCGAATGGGCGCTAAATAGTCGAACGTAGACAGCTTTTAGCATTACATGATTTTGCGTTGACAGCTCAGTCTTATTCACTACCCAGAAAAAAGTGAGCAGAATGTGCAACGGAAGCTTTCACTTCAAAAAGATATATACCTACCTGCAAAAGCACGATCTTGTCAGTTCTGAGAAGTAAAAGCAGCGAAGCCAAAATATTCTTGTAATTTACAAAATTCCCTGTAGCCTTAACAAAACACGAAACAGATATGTCACGAAAAACATATTAAGAACAAAAAGTCAACAACTAAATTAAGTTAACTGTACATAGGTTTCCAAAATGATTTAAATTAATTTTCTCATATATATTGTTCTATTACAACACAGTTTTATCCACCGCACTAAAACTGTCTGTTTTGCCAAAGGTTTCAAATTTTAACTTAATATTGTTCTGTTTAATCCTTGCTCCATTTATTTTCTTGTGATTAGCTAAATTTTTGGCAGTTTTTGAAAATTAATTTACATTTGCATTATGCCATAACTATATTTTATTTTAAAATAAAAAATACAACAATATTTATTACTGAACGGACTGAAATATATATGTGCTAGACCATTTGCTTGATCTCCGATTTGTAACTGCCGCGCTACTGAAAAAGGAAAATGATAACGGTGACACGTTTGCTTCCCTCTTTTTCGCTCTCTCTCTGGGTTCAGCCATTATATCGGAAAATTAATTAATATTGTGTAAAGGAAATGACAACAAAAGCGAAGGACGGAAAAGTGCTGTTCTAAAAGGACTGCCACAGCTTTCTCTAAAAGGCCTGCAAAAACAATTCATGCCACTTTGCGTGGAGAACTAAAAGCTCTATATTTTTAAGACGGATTTTACAGCAAAAGAATATGTATTATAACCGCTTACATAAATTATTATCAAAAGTTGATAACACATCAAAAGGGTTGATTAAAATCAGATCAGTAAAGCTAAGGTAATTCTCGCTAAGTAGCATTCCTGAAGGTCAACATAAGTTTAAAATATTTACCTTCCAAAATTTGCGTTCTTTTAGCTTTTAGTTATTCGATAGTGGAATGGGAATATGCGTAAATATTGCATAAAAACTATACGGGAAAAGTTGTATTCCAACCGTAATCATTAATAAAACATGAATCATTTTTTCGTGTGCACACGAACGAAATTCTTCGACTAATTCTACCCCAGGGACAAAGCCGATTTTATTTGAGGGAAAAGACCAATGTTGTTTGAGGAGGAACCGATAAAAAGTAGCACGAAAACCCTCAGTAACTTTAAGAATATAAGCGGCGCAAATATAAAAAAGCTCGGCTATAACTAAACGCATAATTATTTATGAGGTGTCAAGTTAACGAATTTGTACAGACAAAAATATCTTAAATTCTGAAAGTTTTAGTGTCAAGATTTATAAGGATAAATGCTAAAAGCTTGCAGTTTTTGGCCTTAAGTTTTACCGGAGGCAAAAGTTTCGGAAGATTAATTTGCTGACTATGCCGAATAAGGAATTCTCTAATAGATTAGTCTCGCAGTACTAATTTGTTGGTATGTTTGTTAAGACTAATACAAAGCTTAATATAAAATATATCTGCACCAAAAAAGAAAGTACATAATTTTTTATAGTCATCATTTATTCAGTGAAAAAGTGTGTATTAAGCGATTTTTGAATTAAATATTTCTCCATTATTTTTTTCGATTTCCTTATATGGTAAACTGAAATTATGCTCCCTCCCTTCAGGATTCCAAATCTCTTGGCGCCAAAGTTAAAATCTCCTCATTTTTTAATAAAGCGGGGTTTACTCGAATCCTATAATAAGTGAATCTAAAAATTATTGATCCACGAATCAGCCCAACTGCTAACCATAGGTTCCATAATTTCATTCCATTCCTGACTTTTTCCTGATTGATGACGCTGTCCACACGAGTTATGACAGATATGTTTGCATAAAAACATAATAAGAAAGATTTCTGTTTAAATTGCCTAAGCATCGTTCCATTCAGCATGTGTTATCGCTTAATGTCTCTGAGGTGTCGTTTTGGCACACTCTCTGTATATCATTGTATGTTTTACGTTCATTATTTCTCTGATCCATTTATTTGTTACTTTCTCTCTTCCTAATCTTTCAGCAGTCCTCCAAAAAACATATCTGTAGCTGTTAATATTTTTCCTGTTTTTTCTTTTATTTGCCATAAGGGAATTGTAAATTCTGCTCTTATTTGATATGTTCTGGTACTATAATATTATATTCTATTCACAAATTCTCATCCTAAATCCATTCGAAAAGAAATAGGTCCTTCCATCTGAATCCTTTGTGTGTTTATTATTGGATTGGTAATAATGAGGCAAGTTGTCCTATTATATCCTAATAATACAATTCTGCAAATTAGGATAATTTTACCGCAATTTCTGAAGACCGTAATCACTATCAAGTATATCTAAAGATATTTACGGACTACCATATAAAATCAAAGTTTCTGAAGTGACCTAAATAATATGATCACGAATTTAAGCTCTTCGTGTCGGTATCCAGCTAGAAATTTAGATGTTGGTTATTCGACTTCATAATGCAATTTAAGTAGGATCGTCTGAATGTGGTAGACACTAGCTCAGTACTTTTGTAAAAGAAGGCTTTCGAACTACAATTGTCTTAATTTAACATAATTACACAACATCTTGAATAGTTCTATCTCTGTCCGTTATCAAGTATTAAAGGACATCTATAGGACTGTCCGAAACTTTGTGAAATTAAGTTAAATAAAGAGAATTTAAGTTTAAAATTCTTCTTTTAATAGAATGCACACTGATAAAAACAATAACAAATCTATATACAAAAACTTAATTAACTCACAACCGACTCAATAATTATAATGCGTATGTGCAATAAGCAAATTTATCAATTATTTCATTCGAAACACAAACTAACCCAAATTGACGTATAAGAGCAATCTTCAGTTTTGCCCAGAAAGTCTACTCATCAGGTTGAATTTTGGTATTGCCCTTACTGCCCAATGAATTTGATACCTACCCACTGACAAAATAAATGTTTCATCGAATCCTGTAAGTGAATCTAAAAATTATTGATCCACGATCCAGCCCAATTGCTAACCATAGGTTCCGTAATTTCATTCTATATCTGACTTTTTTCTGATTGATGATGCTGTCCACACGGGTTATGACAGATATGTTTGCAGAAAAACATAATAAGAAAAATGTCCGTTTAAATTGCCTGAGCACCGTTCCATTCATCATGTGTTATCGCCTAATGTCTCTAAAGTATCGTTTTGGTCAACTCTTCACATATTCTTTGCATTTTCGATAAAGCATCTCTAAATTTCACTTAGTGTGTGCTAGATTTCAGTCAAGGTTTCTGCCGGGCAGTTCATAGATGTTTGCTGTTTGGGAATTGGCCCTTTAAGGAACACAGAAGAGTCTTGTTTGGTGTGAATTTCGAAAATAACAGAAATAATGTATGAACATTATTCTGTAAAGCAAGGCTGTTATGTTATTGCTTTGTATTACTTTGCGGATATTTTATTGGTAAAATATCATGAAGGCTAATCATGACTATGAATAAATTATTCAATTATGCATTTATATTCAGTATTTGGCAAATTTATCTGCATTATGAGAGTCTTAAATAAAATAAATGCTTCTCACTTAGACATGTTTCCAAACCGGGCGCATGGCAGCAGTTTGAAATGTGATATATTTTTTTGAAATTAGAGATACGTATCATTAAAATACATTTTTAAATGTTGCTGCACTTTCACTTTTGCTTTAAAAATAATTATGTGAATTTAAAAGCGCAGAACGTTTTTTCTATTTTTACATTATGCTGATAAAATTTAATTCCAAATTGATGCGTACAACTATTTTATTTTTGAGCCACAGAGTGTAAAAAACTAACTAAAATTAGTTTTTCTTTACTATTTTGAACCCAACCCAAACTATATAGATAAAAGTGGTACCCCACTGACTTTTTCATGTTTTGCTACTTTTGTCAGAACAAGTAAGGTTGAATAAAAAGTGTCTCTTGATAATTTCTGATTTAACTACCGTTTTCGAAAAAGAATTAAATTTAGTTGGAGGTCTCATGCAATTTTAAAGTAAGTTGAAGCTGTTTAGAATTGTATGAAAACTTTTTGTGGCACGTTTTGAAAATTAGCACTAAATTTAGAAAAAAACACATATCAAGAAACATATGTGTAAGTTTCAAGATATAGCATGTTTAAAGTGTAACAAACAAACAAATACAACAAATATAAAAAAAATAAAGATTTTTTTTATCGTCAGTTTCGCTCAATTTTTCCGGGTATCTGCGCAAGTAAGTACTTGAAATTTTTGAAGCTTATCGACAGCGTACAAAAAAAAACAAGGCAACTAAGTATACCTTAATGCCTTCGAGGTTCAAATTCTTGTACCCTGAACTTTTTACACTCTGTATAAAAATATTTATTATTATATCTTAGTAGTTTTTTTTCCTGAGGTGAAAGCTCATGCTCTGTGGTCTCACACACAGAGTGTGATTCTGGCCAACAGCCTACCCACTAAAACACCTTTTCGCACCACAGCACTCCGGAACCGTCGAGATCGACATACTTCAATATGCAGGGCTGTCATATTTTATCTTCCAGTTCCTGGTCCCTTTCTGATCTTTCACCTTTCTCATTAGAATGTTTCTTTTGCTTTACAGCATCCCAGGTTCTTTTACTGAGCAAAATTTGAGGCACTAAGTTTTCTGCTGTGAGTTGCACACTTATCTCTCTAAATAATTCATTTATTTCCCGTCCCCACAGGAAGAAAGTGTGTTCTGCTGTGTCCGCTTCCCAGCAGTACATGCAGTTGTCATCCTATGTTATGCCCATTCCCTTTCTGTAGCTTCCGAAACTCCCGTGTCCCGTCAGAACTTGTATAACATACGGTATTCTATGTTTCGGTGTTCGCAACTGAGCCATTGTTTACTGTCAGGAATTAATCTTTTCGTCCATTGGTCCACCATCATATTATCATTCCAACATCTCTGCCATTCCTCGACTGTGTCCTCCCTAGTCGTATTCCTTGTTGCAACAAGATGTGCGTCTGGCGTATCATGTAGTAGCGTTCTTTCCCTTACCAGAAGTTCTATCGGCACAACTCCAGTTAGAATTTGGATTACTTTGGTTGACACAGTTCTGTAGACGCTCGCCACTCTTAAAAGAATCTTTCTTTGCACCTTTTTCAACATGTCTCTGTAATTTTGTCTTCTCAGTGCTTTATGCCATATGGAAGCTCCATAGAGCACTATGGAGTGGATGACTCCACAGAGAACTCGCCTCTTGCCGCTGCGCGGTCCCCCGATGTTAGGCATCATTCTAGCGAGAGACGTCGCACGCTCTTCCGCCTTGCCTTTTATCATCCTCAGGTGTTCGCCAAAAGTTCCATTTTCATCCAACATGATTCCCAAGTGTAGCACCGATCTAGCTGGTATGATAGTTGCTCCCTCCAAAATAAAGAATACATCGTCCTTCTTTCTGGGTCCTTTTAACACTACTGCCTCTGTCTTGCCTCTACTCAGCAGCCTATTTGACAAGCTTTAAAGTTGCCTGATTTAAAATTACCAACTTTTAATGGGTCATATGAAAAATGGCTTGAATTTGGAGACGCCTTTCAAGCTATTGTTCATAACAATTCGAGTTTGAGTGGAGTTGAAAAGTTTTACTATTTGAAATCATATTTAGAAGGTGAACCTCTTCATGCTATTGCCAATATACAGGTCACGAATGACAATTATGCAATAGCGTGGGGGCTGCTGTCTGATCGCTATGAAAATAAAAGACTTATTGTTCATAATTATGTAAAAGCTTTGTTTGAGTGTCCCAGTATATTAAAGGAATCGCATGCTGATTTTAGAAAATTGTATAATTTATTTAACAAAAATCTAAGATCATTGCTAAGTCTTGGTCAAGTCACAGACAACTGGGATACTCTGATTGTATATTTGTTAAGAAGGAAGTTTGATTTGGTTACTCGTAGAGAATGGGAGTCTTACCCTATAAAGGTAGGGTAGTTACCTAAACTAAATGACGTGAATGCCTTTTTAAAATCTAAATATGAGTTATTAGGGAAGTTAGAAACGACAAAAAGGGACTCAAGTATAAAACATGAAGGTAAAGGTAAGCCAATAAAGGGTTTTCACGCGTTGCCTACTAAAAAAGGGGTTGCTTGCTACTATTGCGAAAGGAATCATGGTCTTTATAAGTGCTTCGCGTTTAAAAATTTGACCGTGAAAGCTAGAATCGCGGCGGTAAATAAATTAAAACTTTGTACAAACTGTTTCAATCCTGATCATTTAAAAAATTGTCCAAATATGTCATCTTGTTGCATTTGTGCAGGAAAACACAATACTCTTCTGCATTTAGACGACAATGTGGTCCAGAGTAATCATACTAAGCCTTCGCCAGATCTAGCCGAACGTGAGTCAAGTTTGTTGCCACAAAAAACCTCAACTGCGGGTCATGTTCGGAGCGATTCAGCGACGTTGTCGATTTTAGCCACTGCAAATATCAAAGTCATTGATGATCACGGAACGGTTCACGTTGTTAGAGCGCTACTGGATCCTGGGTTGCAGAGTAACTTTATTTCGGAAGGCTTCGTAAATAAGCTTGGTTTACAAAGGTTATCAGTTAATTTTCAAATAATGGGCGTCGGTGAAACTATATCGACCACTGCGAATTCAAGGCCGAATGTCAAATATTAACGATTACAGTGAAGTTATTGCATGTTTAGTCATAACAAAAATAAATAAGTGTGTTCCGACAATGTCATTTGATGTTTCCGATTAAAATATTCCTCAAAACATACGTCTCGCTGATGAGTCTTTTAATATTCGAGGTGATATCGATATTTTATTAGGCGTTGATGTATTTTATAGAATATTACTTATGAAACAAATTCGTGCTCCAGGAATGCCTACCCTACAACAAACGAGATTGGGTTGGATTTTCGGGGGTATTTTGATTCGTCCTCTAATGTCTCAAATAATACTGTGGTAACATGTCTTTCATTAGATCAGACGTTTACACGTTTTTGGGAATTAGAGGAATGTTATAGTGAATAACTTGTTTTGTCAAAGTCTGAACAATTTTGCGAGGAGCATTTTGTACAAAATTACTTTTGAGATTCTTGTGGACGATTTGTGGTAAAATTCCCTTTTAAGGATAATGTGGTTAACTTAGGACTGTCTAAGGATATGACACTTAAACGGTTAACACTTCTTGAAACATGAAGGCTTAAAAAAAGAATATGTTGAATTTCGTGAGGAATACAAAGATATGGGTCACATGACAAAGGTTGAGGGTTTCTCTGTTGATCTTACTGATAGTAAACTGTGTTACTACTTGCCACATCATCCTGTGATTAAGGAATCTAGTCTGACGACAAAGATACGGGTCGTTTTTGATGCGTCGGCTAAGAGTGGCACTGGTTTGTCATTGAATGACGTACAGCATGTTGGACCTACTATTCAAAGGGACCTTCTCTCTATACTTTTGCATTTCAGGATCTACCCATACGTCCTCAATTCAGACGTATATAAGATGTACAGACAGGTCCTTATAGATCCTACCGAACGTTGCTTTCAAAGAATTTTATAGAAATCCCCGGATGATCCACAAGCAGAGATTCAATGTTATGAATTAACTACTGTAACATACGGTTGTGCGTCATCGCCATTTTTGGCAGTAAGATCCAACTAGCTTTGGATTTTCAGGCTAAATATCCTGAAGCTACTGAAGCCATATTAAATTGCTTCTATTTAGATGACGTTTTGACAGGTGCATTCTCTAGTTCTAAGTTGTTACAAATTCAAAGGGAAATATCGTCCATTTTAGCTAGTGGGAGCTTCCAACATAGACAATGGTTGTCTAATAAATCCGAACTATTAAGTCAGTTTCAGGTTCACAATGATTTGTCATCAAGTATATTATATTTAGGAGACGATGCCCAGAATAAAACCCTAGGTGTTTTTTGGCATGCGTGTAGTGATACCATTCATTATTCAATAAAACATTTGAATTTTAATAACAAGGTCTCTAAGAGGACGGTTCTCTCAGTTACAAGTCAGATATTTGACCCTTTGAGATTGTTAGGGCCAGTTGTGGTTGTTGCCAAGCTTATTTTGCAACTTCTCTGGCAAGAACACTTATCCTGGAATGAACCGCTTCCTTCTTATCTCCACAATAACCTGCAAGCTCGTTGAAAGGGTAAATCAGTCTATAAAGATGAAACCCGGCAGGATTTTTTATTGGACAGATTCGACAATTACTCTTTGTTGGATTAAGGTATGTCCAAGTCGCTGGAAAACCTTTGTAGCAAACAGGGTGACTCAGGTTCAGAATTTATCATAGCCTTGTGACTGGTTTCATGTTAAATCAAATGAGAATCCAGCGGATTGTCTCTCTAGAGGCATCTCTACCGAATCGTTGCTCCATTTTAATTTATAGTGGAAGGGTTCCACCAGACTCTTCTAACTTTGATGTCGATGATCCTAGGGTATTTGAGGTGCCTCAAGACTTACCTGAACAAAGGGTAATAAGCCATTCCGCAGGCGTTCGAGAGGTCCCTGAATTTGACTTTAACAAATATTCGTCTATAATAAAATTGCAAAGAGTTATGGCATATTGTGTGAGATTTATTCAACGACTAAGTAATAAAAAATTGTCTGTTGGACCTTGGACCTCTGAAGAACTTAATGAGGCTCTCCACAAATTAGTTAAATTATCACAAATCAAATCATTTCCGAATAATTACAATCTACTAAATAACAAACGATCATTGAGTAATTCGAGTAATTTGCTATGTTTAGAACCGTATTGTGATAAAATTGGTTTGATAAGAGTTGGTGGTAGACTTCAGCATGCAAATTTACCCGATGAGCAGAAACATCCTGCTTTATTACATAGTAAGCATATTTTAACTATCCTAGTTATGAAACATTGACATGTAAAGCTCTTGCATTGCGGGCCTCAGCAACTTTTTAATGCAACTCGCGAAAGATTTTGGCCTATGTCAGGGCGTAGAATAGCTAGGACCATAGTAAAGGGTTGCGTTATTTGTTTTAAATCAGATCCAACTACCGTTAGTTATTCGATGGGTAATCTTCCCAACTACCGTGTCTCTAGTTATCAACCAGTTTTTTCTCACACTGGTGTTGACTACGCGGGTCCTATTTCTCTTAGAGATAGAAAAATCAGAACTCCTAAAATCTTAAAGGGGTTATATATTTATTTTTGTGTGTGTGAACACTAAATGTGTTCATTTAGAGGTTGTCAGTGATTTGACCAGTCAAGCCTTTCTTGCGGTTCTTAAAAGGTTTGTTGCTAGAAGAGGCAAGCCCTTACATTTTTACTCTGATAACGGGACTAATTTTGTGGTGGCTAACTCAATTATCCAGAAAATTTTACGTTCAAACTTTGATGGGATAGCTTCAGAATTATCAGCCGAAGGAATTTCCTGGCATTTCATGACACCTCGAGCTCCGAATTTTGGGGGTTTGTGGGATGCTGGCGTTAAAAGTATTAAATTTCACCTTAAACGTAATGTCGATGGCGCTAGCCTTACTTACGAGGATCTTAGCACGATTCTAACTCAAATAAAACGAGTGGTAAACTCTCGATCGTTATCTCCGTTGTCATCGTTCTCGCAAGATATGACCCCCCCTCCAGCTCATATTCGGATTGAAAAATCACTCACATCTATTCCTGAAGAAGATTATAACCATGTTCCCGAAACCCGCCTTCGCAAGTTCCAACATTTACAGCCGATGGTTCAGCAGTTCTGGAAAAGGTGGAATCAGGAGTACATCTCCGAATTACAGCTGCGAGTAAAATGAAGGAAGCAGTTTCCAAATTTACTAATGGTTGGCAGTTTAGTCATTATTAAAGAGGACAATGTACCGGTCTGCAAATGGAAGGTTGGACGTATGATTGAACTGCATACTGGCTCAGACAATATTATACGCGTTGTTACAGTCCAGTGTAGTGATCGTTCGATTTGCAAACGTGCGGTAACCAAATTGTGCATATTGCCCATAGAAGCAAGTTGTTAAACATTAAAATTAAACTTTATTGAGTTGGATATTGTTAGTTGAAATAAATATTTCAAGGTGGGCGGTATGTTCGGTGATAAACTCAACCACATGGTAATGCCACGCGACATCCTACAATGAGGATATGTTCCGAGCGGGTGGCAGTTTTGTTGTTGTCAATAATTAAGAAATTTTTTTGTCAGATAGGCAGATTCTATTATTATTCAAAATTATAACTTTTTTACATTAATAGAGTTCAGTGTGAAAGAGGTGTATTATTCAAGAAGAATCTATATACAGTACATTGAAGCCAACAGCTCCAATATATTATTATGATTATCTAGAATGAATCACTTTCAAACATGGCCTCTAGAATGATCCAATCACAGCAAGCGCTTACCCCACTCAATTCAATATGCTCAGCTCATCCCTTAATGAAAGTCAGTCTTTAAGTTCCCTTCAGAGACTCGCTGGATGTACGGTCCTGCCTATTTAAATTACGTTCGGCTAAATGCCAATTTCTCGGTATATTTTCCATTTCGGCCCTTGCCATTCCTAGTTACCCTCGGCTTGCCAGTTTCTTGCCCTCAAGTCTTTCGGCTTACACAATTCGACAATATTTATCTCCTGTTCCAAGAACACAATTCACATTCTCCAACTAAGACAATATTTTTCCTTGCAACAATTACAATTTATCTTTCACGCACAACTGTGTCAATGTTCCTCTGTAATATAGATGAAAAGAACTTGTCCAATGTCCTAGGATGTACTTTAAAATATCAAATATTTTTGGTGAAATAAACTAAATAGGTAAAAGCGAATTTGGGCTTATTATTACATCTGGTCCTTCGACGAGGAAGAATAAATTTGGGAAAAGCAGTTCATTAACTCTAACATGATTGCGAATCGAGGCCTCGCAAATCTAATAGTGACCCTACACCAAATCACCTTCAGTGCATTCCCACACTCCTGGAGCAAATTAAATTTAGTTCTGGGTGCACTGAAACTCAAAGGTTGGATTACTTTTGAATATCAATCTAGAATAGCGATATCTTCGAATCTTTCATCTTTAGTCACCTCGGAATATTGCTTCGTCGGGACATAGCATGATAGACTCAAAAGTGTCACTAATACCAAGGTTTTCTAACATAAATATAATCATTGAATTTTGTCTTGTACCGTCTTTTAAAATATGGCCTTATTTGCACTTCTAGCACTTAAAATCTGGAACCTACCCTTGCTCTTTCATTTTATTTTATCCTTCGAACGTTAAAATACATCACTCTCTCCCTTTGAATAAATTCGGCTTTCCGTCT
>MU191946.1:1522-32361 GCA_016904865.1 Pissodes strobi
CCCCCCCCCCCCCCGCACAAAATTAGAGGATATCCTTATTACTATGAGTGTGCTAGCTCTAAAACAAATTGTGCTAGATCTCAAGGTCCTGTGCTAGCGTTTTGAAGAAAAAAATCAATGCGGGGGAGGCCAGGTTAACGGACCTGTCTAAACGAAGGTTATTTACATTACTCAGTTCACGTAGTGTTATTGTTTAGCTTGAATGAACGCGATACCTGACACGGTCGGCAAGGCTAAGGTTAAAACGTTGTTTAGTCAACCTCGTCCGTGCAATGTTTTGATACACGACCGAGCCGTGAACCTATACCAGTATATAGAGAGAGAATACAAGACTGAGGGACATTGTTACGTGTACGTAGAGTATAAGAATATACATCATGTAGCCTTACTATCTGATGTATTATGATGTATGATGAATAGCGATGTACGCTTTGGTGGCAGCAGCTATGGCAGTCCTATTCTTAAAGCTAAGAGCAGCTTACCGGAAGGGGGTGAAGCGACAGCTATCTCGAAGTATGGTCATCAGGACGCAGGCAGCCCAAGTTTAGCAGCTCAAAAGGACAGCAGTTGCGGATGAGTAAGACATTTTTTTTTTTAAATCTAAGTGATTGCGTGACTATTGAACAGTGAACTATATTATTTTACGATTTTATATTTTTATTAGCGCATTATTTTTTTTAGTATTTATTTTTAGCAGAGAAGATCCATTTTTTTAATAGCAGTGTTTTACCATATCCTTACTATAATCTATATTATTCTTATCAATGTATTATTATTAATATCAAGTGTTAAAGGCCCTATATACGATTCCTACCTTGTGTATAGAATATATTGACCCTGAAGTATTGGAAGAGGACATAGAAGAAGCAGAATCAGAAGAGGATACGCAAACAGATTGCAAAATGGCTATGACAAACGCTGAACTTTTCAATTTAGCAAGCAAAATTTTCCCACCAGAGTTCGATGGCTCACCCAACAAATTACAGACCGTCATTGACGCCCTTACACTCCTACAAGTAAATGCCGAAAACCACGAAGCCAGTGCAGTAGCCTACATAAAGACAAGACTAATTGGGAAAGCCAGAGACCTAGTAGAAGCAAGTGACACCCTAACTTCAATAATAGACAAACTTAAAACAGGAATTAGTATAGAAAGTTCACAAATGACCAGTGCAAAACTGTTTGGACTCAAACAGAGCAACAAAGATAAATCTAGGTTTGCCACAGAGATCGAAGAACTGGCGCAAAAGCTAAAGAAGGCATACGTTCACGAAGGTAGCAATAGCCGAAACCTACGCTACAAACGCAACAGTTTATGGCGAAAATTGTTGTTAAGTTGTTAATTACCTTCCTTTAAGATTGCCATAAGGCGAACGGCAGCTGTCCATCAGAGAGCATGGGGTGAGTTCGTCGAAGGTTTAGCTTGATAATATTAAATCAAATATCTTGGACGCCACTAATTTTTTATCTAGATGTTAAATTGGGAAGAAAATCAGAAACCAATAGCTTTGACAGATACTGATACACATTTGATTCTCCTAATAACCATTTATTAAATAAATATTAATAATTCGATACACTATACTATTAAAATGCCTATTTTGTTTTTTGTAAATCCTTAAATAAAAGCTGAGTGACTGTTTAACTTATCGACTCTACCTTCATCATCAAATGTTTACGCTTTGGTTTGTCAACAAGATCCACTCTTGGACAATAGAACACAACTTTTAATCAATAAGAAAATGTAAATGTAATTGAAAAAAAATACCTTTGAAAAAATACCCCACCCTTTGTAATTTGGAAGGTTTAACCTATCGAGACCTTGATTTCAATTTGAGAATGTCCTCAACACGTTCAACATGAATGAGGATCGAGTAATGAAATGATATTAGAATAAAAGTCGATTATAAAATTAGATTTAATACAGAGTACCGAACATTCTCTAATTGTCAATCGTAATCTCAACAACAGAAATTTTATTCTCCCACATTGCAATATACAAATATACAATTTGGTTATAGCATTCAAGCTAAGATGTAATTAATTAGTTATGTGAAGGTTAAAAGCCAATTCAAAGATTAAATTCGTCTTAAAATACTTATATCTAATGAAAATTCATGAATTTTCACCCTTATTTTAGATTAAGCTTAAATTGATATTAAATTTAGATTATATTATAATTAAAATATACTGGCCGTGATGTGTATCTCCTATATGGATCCCCAGATCTCTAGTGTACAGGACTACACATTCTTCACGCCGAGTGATTATCCAGACGGGATCATTCCCAGGTCGGGTGATTACAAGATCAAGATAACATCTCCAATTTGAAGCAGAGCATCAGTGTATCAGTGATAACAGGAACAGGAACCTAGTGATGAGGAATTCTCCAAAATGTTCAGGAATTAACTTACGTTAATCATGGCCTAAATGGCGTTTAACAAACTAGATCATCTAGACGAAAGATGGAACCAAAGCAGGCATTTGCAAATCCGGCGTCATCGGATAAATTACCACGAACAAAGTCACCAGGACTACATTATCAACCCTAATTAGGTTGGCGAGCCATCACAAATTGATATTTACTCAAATCCCTTTTACAAGGCGAAGGATATATATCCTTAATCAATTTTGGCCTCTGTCACAGGTCTGACCCTCCGGTCGTCGTGCCGTGCAGAAGTGTCAAGTCAGTCGCAGATGAAGAAAAACCAATATCCTCTGACAATCCGTCAAAATACAAAAGTACGTTCAGAATCTTGATTCACTGAAGCTGGACTCCGATTTACTCCGAGCTCCACGCGTTCTGTACCAAGATACTCATGAGAAATCGCCTCAAGCTTTCCGAAGACAAGTCCGGCCACACTTTAAGAAAAGAAGACGAACACCTGTCACATCCCAGCTGACCACTGATAAAAATGAAAACAACAAGCGATTTGCCGGTCATTTATCACTTGATTCAAATAAGCAATTAAATAATAATTCCATGTAGGAAATTAAAGATAGAAGAGTTATCCATCACGATAATGCAGGTATGTATACAATAATAAAATATCTTAAGTTAACAAATATACAAGCATTCTAAAACTAATTACATGTTTACGTTTTGTCAATTAACAATTCGTTGATTTTTTAGGCCCTGTATACTACTAAAACTAATCATATTACAATACAATCGATGATATATGCGAGCAAGAGATATGGGTTACTCGCTATACTATAACATTAGAATTAACACACGAAGGATGCCTCGACTGAATGAAAAGTTTGGAATAACTACTAAGGTAAGATATTATTAATTTGAGTAGCAACCATTGTGTAGTCAATCTATGCTAATATGTGTCAGAGGTGTACTCCTAACTTGTCACTATGCACCTAAAACAAACTTTTAATTGACATGTTCATTTTTAGCATATACTGGACTCGATTACATCAAGATGAGAATACCGTCTTGGACATTACCGAAGAAATGACACCAACCTGTTTCACAAAGCAATGAGATCCAGTTCAAATGTAATCAAATTAATAAATTATGAATCATTCATAGAAATGTGAATCCTTTAACCTTCACTAAAATTATAAGAAAATAAATAGCATTATTCTAAACATAGAGGTGAGTAATCACATGCTGCCCTAATAACGAATTCAACCTCTGAAAAAGCTAAATAGGTCATGGAAGCCGGAACATTCAGCAACTACCAAGAGGCATTAGCTAAGTTCTTAAAAATAAACGACGAGACACCAACAAACTCAGTTTTATACATAAGGACATTTTACCCCATCAAACGGCATGGCGCATTTAGAAGAGGTAATTATCAAGGTAATTATCGAGGTAATCATCGTACAAATAACACACAGTACAACGGACAAGATAATAACTGGAGAACACAACAGAATCACAACAGAAATTGTCATACCTACAGAGGCAGAGCCAATCATTATGCGAATAGACCCAGAGGAAACTAGCAGTATATGCCTAGGGGAAACGGCGGATACGTAAGGCAGCTGGCAATAGTAGACAACGCGGAAAACTTCGACGACCCTCAGATAGGTCCAGAAAGGGGGTCGTAAATATCTTTAAATATCAAAAAATCAATGTCACCTAGATTATGCCAATTGGACGATGGTCGTAAAAATTAGAAATCGGTTCGTGAACTCACCCATCCACTCAGGCCCATCAGAAGACATCCTCACAATTCCTCCATGATGTGAAATAATAAGAAAAATAAAAAATCTGAAACGCCTAAAAGGAAGTTCAGTGGTTTTAAACAAAGAAAGTGTCACAATAAAAAGTGAAGACATAGAAACAGAAAGTTTAGAAAACTATCAGATTTACAACATAAATACGACAATAGAAAATAGAGAATCGGTTTTACAACAGGAACTAAACAAGCAGGTACCAGAGTTAGTAAAAACTGAAACCGCTCTATGTAAAGAATTTTCCGACATTTTTGCTCTGAGTACCGACAAATTAACGGCAAATAACGTCTATAAACAAAAATTAAAATTGACAGACCAAAATCATGTGTACATCAAGAACTATAGAATACCGCATGCTCAAAAAGACGAAGTAAACAATCAAGTGCAAAAAATGCTACAAGACAAAATTATTGAACCATCAACAGCGGAATACAACAGCTCGGTATTACTCGTTCCAAAGAAATCACCAAATGGCAAAAAAGCGTGGAGGCTTTGCGTAGATTTTCGGGTTATAAATCAAAATACACTAGTGGCTGATAAATTCCCTTTACCTAGAATGGACGACATATTAGATCAAATAGGAAGAGCAAAAATTTTTTCAACCCTAGATATGAAAGCAGGTTTGCATCAGATTCCGATGGAAGAAAAATCCAGAGACGTCATTACTTTCAGCACGGATACAGGAATTTTTAGATTCACCAGACTACCATTCGGTTTAAAAGTTAGCCCTAATAGCTTTCAGAGAATAATGAATATCGCATTCGCAGGCATTACACCTGAAAAAGTTTTCTGTATATGGACGATATCATCGAAAAACCACCACCTTAAAAATCTAAAAAGCGTTTTTGAGACATGCAGGAAACACAACTTAAAATTAAATCCAGAACAATGTACATTCTTTCGAAACGAAGTAGCATATTTAGGACACAAAATCACAAGTGCAGGTATCTTACCAGACGACTCTAAATACGATATAATAAACAAATATCCAACCCCGAAGAATGCCGACGAAGCAAAACGTTTTATTGCATTCTATAACTACTATCGTAGATTCATTCCCGACTTTGCACACATTGCAAGACCGTTAATATGCTTACCAAGAAAAATGTTCAATTTAGCTGGTCACAGGAGTGCCAAAATGCATTTAACACTTCAAAAGCCGCTCTAATAGACCCAAAAATCCTACAGTACCCCGACTTTAGTAAAGAATTCATTTTGACTACGGACTCATCGAAAGAGGCATTTGGAGCAGTTCTATCGCAGAACTTCAAGGGAGAAGATCTACCCATTGCATACGCCTCTAGAGCATTTAGAAAGGAGAAGCAAATAAGGCAACGACAGAGAAAGAACTAGCCGCTATACATTAGGCAGTAAATCATTCCAGGGCTTATTTATACGAGAAGACATTCCTAGTCAAGTCCGACCACAAACCCCTTGTTTACCTATTTGCAATGAAAAATTCATCGTCAAAATTGACCAGAATGAGACTCGATTTGGGAGTTCGACTTTAAAGTAAACTACATAAAACGGAAAGACAATGTGGGAGCAGACGCCTTGTCCAGAATCAGCGTAGACGAATTAAAAGAAATAGCCAATAATAACGAGAGCAATGTCAAGGAAAGATAACAAAGTAGAAACAAAAATTATCGAAAAGCCAAAACTTTATATTCCAGAACTTAAAACTCTAGAAACCCTAGATAATTTCAGTATAATTAAACTACCTATGGTAAGATTCGATAATAAGCCCAACTATCTTAGGATAGTCTTGAGGAGAAAAGGTCGATCCAACGCCGAAAATTACGAAAATAAAATTATGATCACTAATGGCAATATGTCTCTAGCGACAATATTGTCTAAGCTCGAATCAATGGCAAGCGATCATGGTATTGATATTAGTTATCGCTAATAATTAGTCTGCTGGTCTTAAGGTACTTGAGTAGTTGCTGATTGACTACACGTTCCATGATTTTGGAGATTATTGGAAGCAAGGCAATTGGGCGATAGTTCAAGAGCGTGATTTTCTTTCCTTCTTTGGAACGGGTTGCACTCGAGCGACTTTCCAAGAAAATGGGTATATCCCTTTTCGGTAAGACAGAGAAAAAAGTCTGGAAAAAGTGGGTGTTAGTTGGTTGGCGCAATTTTTTAATACCTGCTGTATTCCGTCCAGTCCTGAGGCCTTTTGCGTATCTAGTTCTTTGAGTTTTTTACGAATATAACGGTGATTAAACTTTACTTCGTTATGGTGGGAGAGCCTTGTCCAAGGGGACGTTTAAGGTAGAGTGCGATGAAAACATTTTACTTTTTCCTTCGCTGTAGTCGCCGTGATGCTGTGTTCGTCGGTCAAAGATGGCAGAGGCGTTTGAATGAAAAATTGTTTGATTTTCAATAGAAATATTGTAATTAATCAAACTGCGGCATAATTGTACAGTTTTAATCGATAAAATACCGTTTTTGGAAAAAAAAACGATATTTTTGTCGAGAGACCGTAATTAAAACTGAACTGAACGTAAATAACTGAAAAAAACGTCCGGTAATATTGACTTTGTATTTAAATTCTGCGTATTATGCAATAAAAGAAACAAGTACTGGTGCAATGACCACGACTTGATCTTTTCAACTTTTGCACTTTAATCAGAGACACAAAATATTAAGTCCGTTTTTATGACATACCTTGTATATCCGCAATAAGACTTATCATTTAAGTTGTTTATTTCATTCTTTAGAACAATAACTAAAATAACAAAGATCACTGAAAATTGTTTTTTTTTGTATTTAGTCACCGATAACTTTGGCGCCAAAAGTGAAAAATAAAACTTTGTTGTGAAAGTTCTAGGATTTGACAATTTTTTGTAAAAATATCACATCCTGTATATATTATTTATAATTTACATATGCAGTTGCATAAGTGACCAAGTGACGGCATATACATGGCGAAGCAAGAAGCGTATCCTAATTAAAATAGGGATATTTAAATTTTGATTAAAATGTCTTTGACGCACTATTTATGTCCAGCAGTTTAGTTGTACTAAAATAATGTACTTACTCCCTTTATAAATTAAAGTACTAAGATTTTAACCTTTTCCGAGCGAATCCTTTCGACATCTTCTCGACGGTCTTGACGAGTATCGCTTTAAAATTGTATCACGTTGCGTATTCATTGCGATCCATCAGAAAGAAACGAGCAGAAAAACACTTCGATTATTTAAATTCGACGTGAATTTTAAACCAAATCCAGATAAATTGCTCAGACCCGGATCTTTTCTCCGGAGGATCGCTCCGGGCAATGTATGGATTGCACCGTAAGCAAAAGTTACAGTGAATTATTTTTCAGGACATTCCAAGGGTTTCGATACTTACCGACTAAGAATGAATATATATAGATAAATACAGGGTGGAGCAATTTCGTCGGTATCTCATAAACGGTAAGAAAAGATTGAATAAAGTTTGCTTGGCTTATTTCAAAAATATATTATTATATCGTTTTAAGATTCATACCTAATACTGTGTGGATTAGGATGCATGGATTTAAAAGTAAGTATTTCCGTGATAAAAGCCTTAAAGTAATGTAGTCTCCTGCAATAAGATAAATCTTTATCCAACCCCGGCTTTTTCATGAGATGCCATAGGTTAGTTTTAAGACCCTCACTATATCTGACAGCTCTTAGCCAGTGTAAGGAACCTCTGTCTTGACAAGCCTTCGCAATGGCAAAGTACGTGTATTGCTGTTACCTCCTCCTCCTCCTCCTCCTCCTCCTCCTCCTCCTCCTCCTCCTCCTCACAGAACCTGCATAGCGGTTTTTCTGCCACTTCAATCACACTCATAATTATGTTTGTTGAGCCTCAAGTGTCCTGCTGTTATTCTTCTAGAGGCACTTATTTTCTGATTTAGTCGATATTCTGTAAATATTGGCGGTGTTTTTTTACTTTTTAGCTTCTCTTTTTACTGGCAAGCTATTCCACCATTCTTAAGATTTACATTAATAATTTTATGATAGCTTTTTGTACAGGTTTGTTATATTGCGTAAGGGTTCTGTCTGATCCATTCAAGGCCATTCTGGCTCCTGCTCGAGCTAGTGAGTCAGCCTCTTCATTTTGCCCTGAATGTGCCGGTACCCAGGCTACGGTCAGTCTGTTTGGATTGTTCAGCTCTTTTAGAACTTCTGTGCAGTTCCAGATCAGTTTTGAGTTAACTGCTTTTATTGCCGTTTGGATGCCCAGGATAATATTGCAATTACCTGTATACTTTTGCTTTATCTACTCATTCGCGCAATGATGTATCGCGACCATGACCGCTTGGAATACTGTCGCAAAAGCGCGTAAGCCCAATGAGATGTTTGTATCCGGCTTGCTTCCATATATACCGACGTCTGAACCTTCATCAGTTTTTGATCTGTAGAGACAGCTATATCTGCATTAATAATAGGTACTTTCTAACATGTATTGTCCGTTAAACTAAAAGCTTTATTAAAGCTATATTTGGGAAGTATGCCGTTGGCATTCTAGTGATGAGGTCGCTTTCCGACTCTTCATATAACTTGTTGTAGTTTCTTCAGTGCATTGTGGTAATGGGTGCTTACACTCTGGAGAGTCTATCTAGCTTTGCCCTGAATATATATGTGACGTGGTGCGTGGTGGTAGATTAAGTGGGACCTCTAATGCGGCTGTTGGAGTGGCCCTCAAGGCACCAGTGGCACTCAGGCAGCCATGCCTTCGGATGGCACTAAGCCTACCACTCCAGTCTGTCGAGTATTTTGCCATCAGACCACCGACGTGGGCCTAATGGCATAAAGTCATGTGGTAATTTTTGGTTGCATCCCTCAGTTTGGTCGGCACATTCTTTTCCACAGATTAAAGGCTACTATGATTTTTGTGTAGCTTTTGGTAGGTGTTGACTCCATGTTAGCTTATAGTCAATTATATGTCCTAAGTATTTTGCCTCTTGTGTAAATGGCATCTCTGCCCCATTCAGTACTGGTGCCCTGAGTCCAACCAGTGTTCTTTTTTGGTGAATTTTGCCATGGTAGTTTTACAAGAGTTCCTTGACAGTCCTTCCTCTTTACACCATCTGCCGATAATATTTTAGATTTAATTGGGCAAGCTCCATGGCATGGCCGTACCCGCGAATCAGTCTTTTGCAATAATAATTGCAAGGTCGTCGGCGTATCCTGAGCAATATAAATTTTTGGATATTAGCTTTACTATCAATTCATCTATTAGTATTGCTCATATCACTCCTCCTTGTGAGCAGTCCCTATTTGGTGTAGTTGTCAGTTTTATTTCTCCAGATGTCGATAAAATAAGCCGATTTTTCAAATTATCGTTTATCCATTGGCACATGTACTGGTACTCCTTTTATTACTAGAGCATTGGTTATAGATTCTATAGATGCGTTGTTAAAGGCACCGTCTATGTCTTCTAAGGGCTTAGTGAGTAGCCTGTTGAGATGCTAAGTCAGTGAACTGATACGCATATTGGTGTTCGTTGAGCAGGCTTGCCTGTAGTACCTCATCTCTTAGCCTATCAGCCTTTTCAGCGTTTTAAGCAGGACCGATAATAAACTTATTGGGCGTTATGATTTCACATCCTGCCATACTATGACTATGTGTTGCAGTGCCTTGAACATATGGAACAGCTGTAGTATTATTGATTCCTGTCCCTTTTAGAGTAAGGTGGGACATATTCCATCTACTTTGTACGGTTCGTATTTTCTGATAGCTCACCTAATTCTATTTGGTCTCGATATTTTCATGGCTAGCATCCATTTCAAAGCATTTGGTCTTTTTGGCTTGCTATTTGTGCTGCCTTCTATTGGCGGTTCATTTAGACCTACTGAGGTTGGAAATTATGCTTCAGTGAGCATGATCAAGCTTTCCACGAATGTTGCAATGTAGGTGTAGTCATTATTTTTCAAGAAACGTACTGGATTCCCAGTACCTTCTTTGGCTAGCACTTTGTGGACTCTGGAACATGTGGAAGTTTCAGTCACCTCCTTCCAGAACATCTTCCACGATTGCCGTTTAGATTGACTTATTCCTTTATTGTACTGCACGGATTTAGCCTTATATGCAGCCCAGCATTGGTCGAGTTTTGCTTTGTTAAATAGCTTTCTCACCTCACCTCGAAGAACTGCCAGGTGCTTGCCAGATTGTTTTATTATTTTCTTGCCTTGTTCTATTACCATACTTGCGAGATCCACCCCCAAGACATCAAGATCAACATTAACACATGTTTAAACCGTAATCCTCTCAAGGGTTGGTCTCTCTTGGGTTCCTATATTAGATTGGAATACGTCGTGGGGTAACTATATCAAATCTTCCCTCCACGTACACCATTCAAAAATTGGTTCGCTACCTACATTAGCTAATTTCGACTTACCTCATGCTTGATGTCCGTGCTTCACCATAAATGCACATCTTACCACATTTGTGTTACATCCTATAATAAGTTGTCGGCAAGGTTGCCCTTGCTTTGATTGATTGCTTCGCGTAGTATCGATGGTGGCCATGCTTCTTCACCTGGGAAATACGCTAAGCTGGAGCTTCTGGTACCTTCCTCTGGCGGCGTAGTTAGGAGACCTGTAACAAGATCACTGGTGCAAAGCAACTGTATTAATGTGCCTACATTTTACCCCAGATATGGCTTTATCTGGGATTTTACCTTATCGTTATATGCAATACATGCGCGAGGTTTGTTGTTACATCCTGTGTGCAGTACTTTCTTCTCCTTGGTGGAATTTTAGACCTGATAACCAGGGCTCTTGTATGGAGCATGATGGAGGTTCAACTGTTGGACTCTGATCTAATTATTTCGTTCTACGAACTGACCTCTGTTGCCTTCGTTGAAGCTTCTTCTTCCTCCATAGTTATTGCCTTCTCAAGTGCTATTTGCCTCCAACGTTGAGAGTGGCGAACTTCATCCTCTTTCTGTCTTAGTTCTGCAATTCCTAATTATGGAGAAAGATAAAGATATACAGATTGTCCTATTTATACTGCTATATTTATTTAGTCTTTATAGTTTCAATCGACCATTTAAGTTCCTAATAACTGGCATTAACTGTCATAATATGTGGTCTATAACGTACAAAAATGAGTATACAGTTTTTTGAAGTGAAACTTCTTTAGCAAGGGTAGAGTCAGAAATAATGCTTATGTGAAACGCCCCGCCCAGCGCCCCTTTAATTAAGCATGTTCCAGTACAGCTAGAGGGTTGAAATTTTCAGGACATGTAGCCGGGGTAAAATGAGGATCCTGGACGAAAACTGAACCCTGTACCCCCCGGCCGGTCGGCCAGGCGAGGAGAGAAGGAAATGCTTTATGAAAAAAAACTTTAAACAAACGATAAAAAATTTAAAAAACGTAAATAAAACAAGAAAAAAAAAAATGACAAAACCAAGAGATTGTTCTGAAAGGTAATAAAAATATTTTAAAACCAAATAAGAAATAAAAAAAGAAAATATTGTTCGGAAAGTTAATTAGAGTATTATAAAACGAAATAAAGAAAAACTCATTAAGAAAAAGTTAGAGAAACGCGAATTTCGCCGAAAAAAAAGACGAAGGAGGTCAGCTACAAGGGTGGCGATGGCAAAATTTGCGAAGAAAAAAATATTTTAAACAAATGTTCGGAAAAGTTAATAAAAGTTTTATAAAATGAAATAAGAAAACAAAATTAATAATAAAAAGACAAAATAAAAATATTGTTCGAAAAGGTTATTAAAGGAATTATAAATCCAAAAAATAAAAAGAAATTAAAAATTAGAAAATATTGTTCGGAAAGTTAATAAGAGTATTATAAAATGAAATAAAGAAAAACGTAATAAAAAAAAGAGTTAGAAAAACGCGTTTTTAGCGAAAAAAATAAAAAAAAAATGTAAGAGAGCCGAAACCGAGATCAAAAGTTGAGAAAAAAAGTTAAAAAAAAATAAAAACTCAATCCCTTATATCTCTTTCAGAAGTTTCACTTCAGTTGTGTGTTTATAAAGGTGAGGCGCATATTTTTTTTAGTTTCTGATTAGCCAGCCTTATGTATACAAAATATCGACATGCTTTATAAATGATGTTTTATCCGGACAAATATTTATGTTTTAATCCCCTCTATACTAAAGATACAGTGGGTTAAAGTAGTGGCAATAGTTGGATAAATATAGCAAGTACAGGGTGTCCCATTTTCGATGATATTACGGGGTATCTCACTTACGAGTAAAGATAGAAAGTTGCGGTTTCCGCAATACTTTGCTACTTTTTTGTGAAAAGAACGATGGTATAAACAAAATTTTCATAGCCCGCTTCGTTTCTGAGATACAGGGCGAAATTGAAAATAAAGCATTTTGGGACCGCCCTCGTATCTCCGTTATCCTGTAACATATCGCAAAGCTAAAAACTTGCTTTTATATACTTTTTTACGTATAACCCAGTGTCGTAGTCAGATTTTTGCTGTGAGCTGTCAATTTTAAGCTATAAATCAAACTTATGTTTTTTTAAATAGAACACCCTGTATATTTTCCTTTCGTCTGAATGGAAATTTTATAAGCTTTTTAGAAATATATAATACATGATATGTATTTTAAACAATAAGCATAAAATTCATAATTTCGCAAAATGTATCTCTATACGACACTCTTGATGAGGATAGTAGTATAAGCATTATCTTTTAAACAACGTTATAAGTATTATAGACCAGGCAAATTTTAAAGAAATGTACGTTAAGTGTGAAGTTTTTGCAGACATTTATTTTTTTGTTGAAAACGATAGCTCTTTTATCATAGAATGCAAATCTAAAAATCCCAAACGGAAGTGAGCTAAAGCCACCATTTAAAAAAACATGGCCGCTCGCGTTATTTATTAAAATCTAATATTTCTAAACTTACAGTCCAATTTATGCACGTCCGATTAAATTCCGTGACACGCGGTACACGCCTGGCATTGATACCCCCACTCCATGTTTAGGAAATGACACTTTTTCTAAAAGCCTTAAAAGCTTTAAAGATGATGCTTCCATTTTTCTACGCTGTAGGTCATTTCCATTACGCAAATTCTGCTCACATTTATATACAAAATATGAGCAAATTAGAACAAAGTATGCCGCCTAGTGAATTTAAGCTGTTTTGTGATAAATGATATTTTTTATTACGCATGCATCATAATTAACGACTATCGCAAGCGACAACGTGCTTAAAATGATGATTATGATGCGCCTACTTTTTTAAAGGTTGCTATAGACACATTTGATCTACCTTTTTACCTAGATATTTAATTGCCGTTTAAATTACTATATGTCAAAATGAAGAAACACATTTAAAAACAACATTGCTTTATTCTGAATAGTAAGTAATATGATGCGTTCGTAATAAAAAAATAGCGTATTATATACGTGCATAAGAGGCCTTTAAAGCTCTTGCGACTTACAAAACACTACGCTGCGCGTCGTGTTGGTAAAGTTTTGCAAAACCACAATCCTTTTGAATACCATTTTAGTACGTTTTCATGCATAACCAATGGAGTTGTCGCAGAAGAGAACCTTAACTGTCACAGACATGGCGAGAGAAATAGGATTAGACCTAGTAGAATCTATGGTAGATAAAAGTTTTTCTGAACTGCATTTTAAAATGAAAAATAAAGTAAAATCATTAGCAGCAGCAATCAAAGCAGTAAAGTTGCGTGATGATACCATGCTTCTTAACTCACAGCAGTTATTTAATAGAATAGTTTGTCTGAAAAAAGTGACAAAGCCAGTTTAATACCACTGTTAATATAATATACCTTATGTATTAAAACATGTTGGCGAAAATGTCATAATGAAATTGTGTTAGATGGGTATACTAACATCCCTTCTACAAAACATGAAGAACATTGACTAAGAAAGGGTAAGAAAATACCAGTTGAAATTATTCTCAGCGAATCAACAGTCATGCATATAAGTAAAGCAGATTTCTAGGCGATGAAAAAAATAAATTTCAATTAATACAACTACTAACTTAGAGAGCAATTTAGCGAGAACAGTATAGATGAACTACGAAAAGTTGGTTATGAATGTGTCTCCTTTATGGACGGATTAGATGGATGAGAAGGGTCCCGAGACATTAATGAAGAACGATATAGACTTTACAATATTGGTATAGCTAGCAGACGCTCGACAAATCTTTTGATTTGGTCGTTCTCCCCCCAACTAAAGATGCACTGAAGGTAGTGTTTCAAATAGTGATTACATTAATAGCAAATTGTTTTCTTTTTTATTTTCACGACCTATCTTCAAGTACAGTAATGGATGGGAAATTTCCTAGCCCCGGATAAATTTGGATGGAAGGTATGAAAAAATGAAATGTTTGCAATCACATTGCAGCGATCTCCTGCAGCAGAAGAAGTATTAAGTCTGATCTACTGTAAATGTCGAAACGGCTGCCAAAAAAATGTGAATGTTCACAAGTCGAACGCTGCAGATCTATGTGCCTTCACTTCCATGGGAGAGACTGCAAATATGCTTGTGTTCTGGACCAGAATCTTTTGAATGACTGAGTTTTTGTAATAAGAAGAATGTAAGGATAGTTAATGGTATTAAAAAGTAACATGTTAGTGGTATTAAAATGTAATTTTTTTTTCTTTTTCAGTTTTTTTGTTAGGAAATTTATATTCTTGGTCAGATCTAAATTAAAGGATCATTTTCTTGTTATGTTAAGGTTAAAATTTCGTAAAAATAAAAAAAAATTGCGTGTGCATCAGACCACACGATCGTTTGTCAGAATTTCGATCCGAGAATTCGTTGCAGAGATACGGGCGAAAAACGGATTTTCCCCCAAAATCCCCCCTAAATTAGAGCCCCGGCCCCCCGTATTGTCTAAGGTGGCCCCCCCATGGGGCACACTTACCATAAAAATTTCGACTCTGTACCTCTTCCCGTTTTCCTGAAATTAATTATTTAAGTTTTTCGTTCTCCCCTCCCCTGGCCAAAACGGGGGGTGGTATGGGGTCCCGTTTTCGTCCAGGATCTTCTTTTTACCCCGGCTACATCCTCTGCAAAGTGCAGCCTTCTACCTATAAGGGAACATGCCAGAAGAAGGAGCCTTACGTTACATATCCGAGCGTGACGCGTGCCGGCTGGGTCTCATTCAACCCCCACAAAAAAAAAACGCATAACACGCATAAAGAAGTTTTCAGTTCAAAAACGTTGAAATTAACCTAAGGGGTACGAAGATATTTAATTTTTTGAAATTTGAACGGTCGGCCATGTTTTTTCAAGATGGCGTTTTTAGCTCACAACGGATTTTTTAGGATTTTTGTATATTTGTTCCTGAACATAAAACCTATCGACTACCATTGAAAAAAGAAATGTCCCACTGTATCTACCGTTTGACTTATTTGGGTTTATTTTTTATTTAAGTATCATTTTAATTTATGGATATTCTGAAAGAAGACAACCTGGTCATTTAGTGTTTTCAGGAATAAAGAGAACATGGAACATTTATCCGGCCCCTACCAAAAAACGTATAATAAGGAAAATCGCGGTAAGGGCGGGGGCAACGTTCTTTGTTCTACCAATTTTTTTCTTTTTTCCGGAAATCATTAAAAGATCAGGATGCCTTCTTTCGAGATATCTATAAATTAAAATGATACTTAAATAAAAAATAAACCCAAATAAGTCAAAAGGTAAATAAATATTCAAACAAACTTATCGGAATATAGCTGAGAAGCTTCACGAAAGTTTTCATTACTCTGTATAAACCAGACTAACATGTCATATTTTTCAAAATATTGAAAATTTTCATTTTGAGCCATCGTAAAAAATACAATATTACACAGAAAATATAAAATTTGCCACTGAAAGGTCTTGCCAATAAAAAATTACCATTCCATTGTCCATTGTTCTTAATAGTCTCTGCCTGCTAATACTTAGCATTATAAGATCCTTTACACAAATAGTTTACTATATAAAAATCCACCTTTCCTATTGGTCGATCCGCATGGCCCTCCGTTCGCTTCGCTCGCTACGGGGGCTCAAGAAAAGGAAACTAACCAGGTGCTAACCCAAACTAACCCAAGACATACCCATAATCTTTAAAAAAATTATAAAAAATAGCAACGGGGTTCGAACCTAGGTCGTCCAGGTGAGACCCAGCTGTATAAACCTCTACACCACAAGAGCTCTTGACAGAAATTGATTACATCACGCGGACATATCGTAATACGAGATGGATCGACCAATAGGAGAGGTCGATTTTTACATAGTGCACTATTTGTGTAAAGGATCTTTAAATGCTAATACTTATACCGTTGTTTAAAAAACAATGCTTATACTATACTCACCAAGAGTGTCGTATCGAGACAAATTTTGTGAAATTATGAATTTTAGGCTTAATATTTAAAATACATATAATGTATTATATATTTTTATAAAGCTTATAACATTTCCAATCAAACGAAAGAAAAATATACAGGGTGTTCCATTTAAAATAACATAAGTTTGATTTATAGCTAAAAATTGACAGCTCACAGGAAAAATCTGATCATGCCACTGGATTCTACGTCAAAAACTGTATAAGAGCAATTTTTTAGCTTTGCGATATGTTAAAGGATAACGGCGATACGAGGGGGGTCCCAAAATGCATTATTTTCAATTTTGCCCTGTATCCCAGAAACGAAGCGGGCTATGAAAATTTTGTTTATACCATCGTTCTTTTCACAAAAAAGTAGCACAGTATTGCGGAAACCGCAACTCTCTATCTTTACTCGTAAGTGAGATACCCCGTAATATCATCGAAAATGGGACACCCTGTACTTTGGATACATCCGGTATAACCGACACAAGCGTATATTTTTAAACCGTGGAAGCGAGCTTAATTCACACCTATAGAGTGTCATGTTTAAAAAAATATAGGTTTGGTATAATGTCACATTCCAATCGTCGTTAATTTTTTTTTAAATATGGTCCTAGACGTTTTAAACTTCTCTGTATTACATTTATCCATAAAGAGCTAGGCCAGCCTTTTAGGGAAATCTTGTTTACTAGCTGTTAAGTACTTAGACCAAATACGGTTGCCTCCGACTTATCTTTATATTCGATTTAAGTTTAGATTGTCCAAACGAAAGACGATTGGATTCTTTTATGCAAAAACAGCATTTTAAAAAATATGTTGTTTCAGGCCGAAAGATTTTTCAAACTTATTTTGAAAATTATACGAACAAAATAAATAGTAAAAATCACAGCGCCTAATCGCTGCGCGTTATAAAACAACATTTTTATTGGCCCAGTCAACAAAAGAAAGAAATCACCCCGAAAACTGCTAAATCAAATTTCCGCCCCGGGACGAGTTGTTTCGATTTAAAAATAAAAAAAATATTAAATTGCCGACCTCGACGGAAAATAGAGCACCATTAAATCGGTAATGAATTTTCAAAAAAGAATAAAAGAGCGAATAGAAAAGTATCTATGATGATGGCTCGACAATTTATCGACGGAAAAAAGTATATTGGTCTTGCCGAAATTTAGCATGCAATCGCTCGCCTATCTTTGTACCTGGTGTACTAGAAAAATTCAGTTCAATAGCTGCTGACAGTAATGTTGAAAATATTTTGAGATGAAACAATGCAAAAGAACATTTTTGAGCGCGTGTACTTTCGAAATCAATTTGCGTTTTAATATGCAGTTTTTCATCATATCTTTTGGGAATTTCATCTAAAATTACATTTTTATTACTGTAACATTTACTTATAAGTTAGAAAAAATAAACTTAAGAATTTTTAATATATCAGAATATTTATTTATTTATTTATTTTTTTATATACGTCGACGCTCGCAAATAAGTAGATCGTATCTCGTTTCTTTGCCAAAACGAATTAATGCCATTTTCTCACTTTAAGATATTGTATCTTTCGATTGGAACAACATTTTTGAAAAAATAATTGAACAAAAGGGTTTTTTTGGGGGTTTTCAAAAAAGTAATATTATCGTATCTCATATGAAAACTAAAATTCTCAAAATAATATTGTAACAACAGTTACATTTTCATTCAGCTGACTCGAAAGGGAATAATTTCATCGCATCTAGAGTTAAGTGAAATACAGCGCAGAAAACTATTCAGTTGGAACATCGTATCTCCACATACGATAATGTTAGAGGCATAAAAATTGCATCGTTTTATCGTAAGTAGACTTAAGATGTTAATATTCTACCCTCAAGAAATAGTGTCTTAATCGTAATTTGACATGCGATGTTGTTAATTCTTGATTTTCTATAGTGATCCGATTGAAAAGCCTGTCAGTTACGATGTTAGTACGCCTGAGTTACGATTTTAATAGGTAGGTTTATTTACTTTGAATAGTTGTTTTTTGCATTTAGCGGAGTGAGGTGAAACTGTGTTGATTTCCTTGAATTTGAGTGAAGGCCTATTCAGCTGTGATAAGATATGAGGTCAAGAGGAAAATTTTTAGTAAAGCTTGCAAAAGGCATACCTTTTGCAAGCTTTACTAAAAAAGTTTGATAAATTCGTAATTTCAAGCAATTTCAAGGTTTTACTTTTGATATACACTATTTTTTAAACGGCATAAAAATATGGGAATGCTGACATGACGATATATGGATAAGAACTGTAATGCTCAAACTGGACAAAAATGATATACGAATTGGTAGTCCTGACAGCAGAGGAAGAGTTACTACTAATGACCTTGAAGTGGATAAAATCAGAAAAACTATAAGAAAACATATTGAAAGTCTACCCACTATCGAATCTCACTACATTCGGAAAGATTCAAAGCGACAGTACCTGCAAGTTGACATATTCAGTCCTTAGCCCAGATGGATAGACTGTACGTTGAATGGGCAGCGCAGAGGCAGGTACGAGTTGCGACATGCAGACAGTATCGTTACGTGTTTGAACATCCATACAATATAGGTTTTTTTCTTGCCAAAAAAAGACCAATGCGAGGTTTGTCATAAATACTTACTAGCCGACGAAACCAGAGGAATAGAACTCGAGATTGAAAGGCAGAAACACCAGAAAAATAAAGAAGCAATAAGGAAGTTGAAAGAAAGCGACAAACAGCTTGCAAAGGAAGACAAATCATTCAACGTAGCCTGTAATGATCTACAGAAGATTCTCGTGACGCCATACAGAGATGTCAGCATATTTTACTACAAGTTAAAATACAGCCCTTTCAATTTCACACTGTATGACATTGGCAACAACAAGGCCCATTGTTATGTATGGCATGAGACGATTGCTAAAAGAGGTGCCAACAAAACTGGAAGCTTCGTCCTGGATTATATCAAGAATCGAAAACAAAACGGCTTCAATAAATTTGTATTTTACACGGATAATTGCAGCACCTGTGAAAACAGGGACCGATTTGTTTTTGCAGAAGAAAGGAAAAGTTGTGTATACGCCTGAGCAATGGATAATGCTTATTGAGATGGCAAAAGTCACTGGTGAACCCTACCAAGACATCAAGACATGGTTTACGACATAAAGACATGATTTACGACTTAAATAAATTGGTAGACAGTAACATAAACTGGAAGACAGACGAAGATGGAATCAAAGTACGATGGAATTATATAAGAGAGATCCAGATATATGAGAGTGATCCACTGAAAATTGCAATAAAGTATGACTTTATAAACCAGAAAGAGCAATGTTTGCTTGACTTAAATAAGGCCAAGAAGCGAGGTACGAGAAAAATCACCATAAATCCACCAAAATTTGTTCAGGAGTTGGAGTTAGCTTATAAAGAGCCAATTCCAATCTCAATGAAAAAATACGACCATCTCCAGCATTTATGCGAAAACGGCGTTCCCGATATGTACATATCACTCATTCTACCTTCCAACCTTCCTTTTTGAGTCCGTGAGGAAAATGATGATGATGGAGAGGAAGATTCATTGTTTACCTTTTGTCATGTAAAAGAAAATAAAAGTTTAATTTTTTTCCAATGTTGATCGTTTCATTTACGATGCAAAACTCCCATAGTGTTCCTTTGTGCCTATCTTTAGATAAAATAATAGCTTGTCTGAAATCGGAGAATGTCTACATCGTATCTTTACATACGTTCTTTGTAACCTGAAAAGATATAGATAGTTACATCGTATGTCTAGATACGACTTTACTATTTTTTCAAATAACCGACTATTACATCGTATCTTTTTTTCATTGAATATTTGAAGAAAATAGATATTTTATCATCAAAATATGTTCAAGACTATGTTCCTGATACACATTTATAGCCCCTACCCAAATGCCATCTTTAAATTACTGAAAGGTCGGCTGCAATTAAGGAAACATCCCGGAACTTTGAACTCGTTTTCTGAAAAACTGAAAATATCGAGTTACGATGTTCTTATTTGCCAGCGTCGACGCGTTTGTTGATTTTTAACCCCTCCAAAACTCTCGTTGCCCTACGGCAACAGTATTTAGGACTTTGATGTTAGGCCACCAGCTATTCTTTGCATTGAATTGCTGGTTGCCGCTATGATAAATCTTTAGTAATAATACTTGTCAAGTAAACCATCTTTTTCACTCCATTTTACTCGAATTTTTCTAGAATTATGAAGTGTAGTTCCGTGACCGATATAATTTTTTGACGAAAAATGGACATCAGATGGGAGTAAGTAGCTTTTTTATTCTAGAAGATTTAGTCAACGTATAGAATATGCGAAATAATTATAGGATGCATAAGTTTTAGGATACGATTTTTTTTGTTGTTGCCGTACGGTAACCATAGGTTCTTAAACTACTGCTTTATTTTCAGGAGAGGATTCGATCTGCAGCAGGCGTTAGCCATGTTAGAGGAAGACGATGACGAAATATCTGCACCAAGTGTAAGAGAAATTTTCATAACTCCCCTAGAGGCTTCAGAACTCACCGACGAGAACTCTGCTAACGAAGACGGTTTGTTAGACAATTTGGTCATAAATAAATTATCTGCGACACCAGAAGTTGTCTTGGAACATAACCAACGAATATCTGAACAGTCTTTGTATGAAGAAGAGGAATCGGAATTCAACCCTGAAGAAGTAAAAGATGTACAAACTCCAACCGCCACACAAAACACCTAAACTGACACTCAAGTGGATTAATGGACACATGCCAGCAGCAGCAGAATTAATCTAAGTTTCATAATAAGACTATCACAGAAGTATATAAAATGTCCCTGGATGATGCTGTCATAAATATTTTTGTTGAAGAAACTAACAGATATGCTGGATTCATAAATTGCCCACCTCCTAACACAACCAAAGATGAAATAGGGTGCTTCATATGCATTCCATTTTTAACAGCATACATACGTGGTTTTGCCAGGAAAGAGAATCTATAAATCAATATATTATGGCCGCCATTCTTGCAAATAATATATAAAGGACTAACCAATTAGATTCGATTACAAGGTTTGGTGTCTATCAGGGAAGCAGTCCTAATGACAATGATTTGTATAAGTCTCAATATGAAGCTGCACATTGCTCCATTGGTAAAAATGACGAATGAATTACCAGATTACCTACCGCCATAATACATATTTTGATAAAATCTTTTTACTGGATTTCCCCTACTTTGTCATCTCAGGGAGCGTGGTTGTGGAGCGACAGGAACGATGAGAGAAACTCGATTACCAAAATCTTGTCCTATAACTGATAAAAAAAATCCAAATAGAAGAAAAGGGGAGAACAAGAATCTAAAATTTGTGCTGAAAATTAAGTCTTAATTGATTGCGCGCTGCAATGACAATGGTATAACTGTCGCATCTACTGTTCATGGAATTCATCCAATCAGTCAAGTTAAAAGATATTCCCAAACAAATTGTTCAGATTTCCAAACCATATTTAGTTGCCGAATATAGGAAACGACAGAATGGATCACGATATAGCGCAGTATAGAATAACCATAGATGGAAAAGGTGGTATTGGTCCCTTTTGACTTGGCTCCTGCATGCTGCACTTCATAATTCATGGATTATGTATAAACAAGCGGGAAATAAATTTTCCAAACGGGGTTTTGAAGAGAATTAGTTATTGCATATCTAAATCGACATAAATATCCAGAAACAGCACTTCCGGAAACAAAGTATCCGACGATGTGCGGTATGATCGCATGGATCACCTAGTAGTAGCTGTTCCCAATAATAAGCGTTGGTGCAGGTGAGAGCTGCTATTCTATTGTTGGAACTAGCTGTGAAAAATACAAAGTCGGTCTCTGCATACCTTGTTTTAAAATTTTTCATTCAGTTACTTATTAAATGTGTATTTACAGTTTCTGACATACCTTATTTTTGTACCCGTCAGGTTTCAAATAAATTTGCCATATATTGGATTACCTTAAAGCATATAGTTGCCATATGGCAACGTCTTCAAGTTTCCCTCTTAGGAAAAAAATAATTTTTCTCGAGTATTCGAGGTCCTAATAGCACTGCTTATAATAAAAAAAATACACTTTTTCCAAAAATAATAAATTCATGGTTTGGAGGGTTAAGAATGAGAAGTGATTATGGTGATATCAACCCATATCGTTTTATCATAGGTGCTTCTAACTTCCTAGTGGCCTAAAATGAAATGAAATTGAATCGGTGAGATTAAAAACAGTATAAGTCCAAAAATGTCATTTTGAGTAAATTGAAAAACAGCGATTTACGCCTAAAGGACTTTAGATACAGTTTTGGCATGCACAGAGCGATTATAGACCTTACTGTTACCCATCATTTCGCATAAAAAAACTGTCAAGTTTAGTTTTTGCTTAATACAAAAAAAACAAGTCATGGACTTGTATTGATATTCCACTCAACTATAAAGGTTGGGCTAAAAATATGTGAAATTTCATATTTTAAACATTTTTCAAGTTAACACAACACCTTATTTACTAAACTAAAGAAAAATAAACATTCCTTGGCTAGCAAAAACATAGAACTAAAGGAACATGAACATTCTAAGATATGAAAAACATAAGAAAAGCACAACTGACTTTCAACTTTCTTTTTAATATGTCGTTTTCAGCTTCTTGGCTGGTTGTCTTCCACGATGTTATATGGCAGTAGAACTCTAGGTCTTCTCCAGTAATGTATTGCATGACTTTTTTTATGTCATTAACTTTTTTTATGTTTATTGGTACCGGGTCATGATAGGCCTGTTCTACTGGAAGAAAAGGACCTATCTTATTTGGCTTTAGAAGTTTGAAACTTGAGGAAGCTAGGCCACCGATGTATTGCCAAGTGGACAATGCGACGCTTTATAAGATCCTTTACGCAAATAGTGCACTATATAAAAATCGGCCTTTCCCATTGGTCGATCCGCATGGCCCTCCGCTCGCTTCGCTCGCTACGGGGGCTCAAGAAAAGGAAACTAACCAGGTGCTAACCCAATATAACCCAAGACATACCCAAAATTAAGAAAAAAAGCTGTTTAGAAACACAATCATAAAAAAAATGATAAAAAAAAAGGAACGGGGTTCGAACCCGCGTTTTCCAGGTGAGACCCAACGATCTAAACCTCTACACCACAAGAGCTCTTGATAGAAATCGGTTGCATCACGCAGACATATCGTAATACGAGATGGATCGACCAATAGGAGAGGTCGATTTTTACATAGTGCACTATTTGTGTACAGGATCTTTAAATGCCAATGCGACGTCTGCATCTGACAAAAAATAAAATGACCGAACCCGCGCCATGCCGGTCGTTGGGATTAAAAACAGTACAAGTCGCGGACTTGTACTGTTTTTCTGCTCATCGCTGTCACGGCTTTGCTTTCACATCGCAGCACGTCATGAATAGCATATGGTTTTTAGACTCATTCGATGCGGGAGGGAATTTTAAAATGATTGGCTATCCCAACTCAAAACGCCAAATTTTGGGCTTATACTGTTTTTAATCTCACCGATTCAATTCTACATGTTGTATACCATTTAAGAAATCAAAGTTAAGATGTTGCGCCCAGCCTTTCGGTATAATACGAAATATTTCCTAAAAACAGGAAGTCAAATCGACGTGTTCGAAAATTGTTTTGATTTGTGACTATAATTCGGAGCTTTCGGACCATTATGCCCGGGAGGTACGCCAGTGGCAAAATTGTGTATAGAGTAATTCAGATATGTTAAAATACCTTTATGTAGAAAACGTTCGGCCATAAAAGTTTCGAGAAGAGGCGTCTGGAAACAGTTTGCACGCGCATAGTACTTAAATAGACATATTTAGCCATAAATGCCATTAATTGCATACAAATTGCAAATATTCGGTTTTTGATAACTACAATGAGACAGAAAATCTTCAATTTTCAAGAACCCCATGCACTATTCTTCATAATATTTTTTAAAATAACCCAAATGTTTTTTTAATCGTGCACCGTATATATATATATTTTTTATTAATTTAGTTTGGAAATTATTAGTTAACTATTGGAAATAACTATTTACAATCACACATTTTATAAAGTTTAGAACTAGCCAAACTGAACGAATAAAAATAGAAAGGGTGTCTCCAAAAGAATTTTGGTTTATTTTTCAAAAATATTAACATCTAGTATAAGTAATCAACATCTCTAAAAGTCGGTACTATGAAAATTACGTTTGAATTGGCTGAATCAGTCTTAAAAGATTGCGTGGGTTTGCTCTATCCAGAATCCACTGCCTTCAGAATCTTTCCCACACTAAAAGTAGCCATTCTAAAAATAACTATTTCTGGCGTTTGTCATGCGTAACGTTTTCAAACCATACTTGTACGGCTTGTTTGTCATATACATTTTGAATTTACGTTTATCTCTGAACGAAATGAACATCTCGTTGATACACATACGGTTACAAATTTTCGAAATTGGTGCTAATATATCAGTCATATCTAAATCCTCAATTTCTGGTGTTTGATTATTTTTATACTTAGCTCTCATACTCTGAAAGTGCACATTCGTCCACTGTAATACAACTTATAGAATATTAGTAGAACATCGAAAATTCGCACAAACAACTGGATTAGTCTTATTATCCAAATTATCAGATGGCCGTAGACCGGGAAAGTGGCTTTATAGTATTGTGCTTCTGGGTTCTGGAACGTGGAAAAAAATTTTGGTAGGTACAAAACTACGTACGGTTGCTTCTTTACCATAATAACACAATGCACATATTTGTCTACAATGTATATTTGGCTAAAATTATCCCTTTTAAAAAAATTACCATCAAAATATGACCCGCTTCGACTTTGGTCGAGTCAACACGAGTTTTGTAGCGGCACCTTTGTCGCCATTTGGCGTTCAGTGGCCGTTGTTTTTCCACGAAGAAGAATCGGGTGTCCCAGCCAGAAGACATCCCCCTCACGCCAGTACCCAGGCCGACGGGAACTGTGTCTGCTAAGATTCGGCTCACAGCTGCCATTTTATATTTTTATGTGATAGTACTGATAGTCAGAGCTTTCAAGAGAGCGTATGCTCGATATCTTGAGAGGTCCAAAATTATATGCGCGAAACCCACTAATAGAGCCCTCCCCCTCAAATGTGACCCAGTATGATGCAATGTTGTCAGCTGATCACTAGTAAGAGTCAGTGCAAAAATAGTTATTTAGGTAAGTATGTATAATTATGCTGCTTTTTTGGTTTAAGTATAATTTAAGTATAATTTTTACAGGGTGAATGGCAACTACCAACCGATAAACATTTCTGCCATTTATGGCAGAAATGTTCTAAATGCACCTGCTAATTCATAAGCTTTGGACATTTCTGATTATAGTTCGTCAGATGAGGAAGAAGAAACTGTGCAAGACCTTAGAGTAAGAAAACAAAATGAAAAGAAATTGGCTCAGAAACGGTACCGAAATATAATATAAGAGAGGTACTATTGAGCCAATTATAGAAGATGAAAATACAGAAGGTGAGGATGAATATGCAGAAGAGATGCTAATAGTTCAGCACAAGAAAAAGGAAGAGAAAAATGAGGTTGTTTATTATTGGACTGAGGAAGGCATATCTATACAAACCTGTCCTGCATTTATTTAGTCTACCCCATTGGAGTATTTTACAAAACTTTTCTTTGGACGTTATGAAAGATATATCCATAAAACCAATTTATATAGTGCAAAAAAAACAGGTCCATCTATAAATTTGACTCCTTCCGAGTTTACAAATTTCTTGTCAATTATGTTAACAATAGGTCTTATAAGTTTACGTGCCTTTTCTGATTATTGGGCAGAAAATACCAGCTATGAACAAGTGTTACAAGCAATGCCACTAAGACAACTTAAAAAAATTGGAAGCTTTCTCACTTCAATGATAGTGTAGAAAGTACTGCTGAAACTAAGGACTGATTTTACAAAGATCTAACGAATCGTCAAAAATTTTATACAGAACACCAGTTTTACATGGATGAGATTCAGATTCCGTCCTTTCGCAGGCATCCTTTGACAATATACAAAATAAGCCAAATAAGTAGATATTTAAATTGTTTATTAGAGCCAGTGTGTCAGGGATAATTTCTGATTTTACACCCTCGATGAACTAATGGTAGTGTAAACGAAATTAGAGCATCTGAACGAGATATGAGTATGGGGGCTGCAGTCGTTGTAGCTCTTTGTGAAACTATTTACAATCCCCAAAGCACAGTCCCATTTTTTGACAATTATTTTAGTAGCTTAAATTTGCTATACTTACCTAAGCATACTTACTTAAAGATTAAGTTTGGCTACCTTTAGATCGAACAGAATTCTTGAATGCACCTTAGAAATTGATAAAGTTTTACTAAAACAAGCAAGTCTTATGTTTATCAGACAGCCAAAAATAAAAGAGTAATGCTTATAAAATAACTTGACAATGGATATGCTTTACTGGAAAATACATATGCAGGTATCAATCTGGCAAGTCCCATAAAAAGGTACAGTAAAACCGAAAATAAAAGACTTAATATAGCTTGCCCTTTACATATAAACCAATACAACCAACACATGGGGGCGTCGATAAAGCTAACTCGCTACTGGGACTGTATCGATGCTTATCCTGAGCAAGAAGATCGCATTTCCTAATAGTTGCAGATTTGTTAGACAAGTGTAAGTGAGTCGTGAACGCTTTGCTGCTCTACAAAAATAATTGTGCAGTTTTGAATCAGAAGATTATGCCTTTAAATAAATCTAAGATGGAATTAGCAGAATCTCTTCAAAAGACCAACAAAGAATCACAGAAGCAGTAGTAAACCAAAGATACTGAATTCAACTAAAGCAAGATCAAAAGCTGCTACAAGAACAAATGCTTTTGGACCAATCCATAAAAGTAAAGTAAGATGTCGTCACTGCGCTCAAGGTTTTACTACGTTAGCTTGTCAAAAACGGGATATGCGCTTGTGCCTTACAAGTGGTAGGAATTGTTTCTGTGATTTTCATCATGAATAACTTGAGTGTTTTGTCATAGCGCATAGGTTTGTTCTAAGTTGGGGTGTGGAACCTTCGGCAAAATTCACTACATCACAGTTTTATCCCCAATACCAAACCAAAATTTTTGCACTCAACGCGCGTTTCGCTAATCATATTACTATCATGAGGATAATTAAAACTGAATTATCTGCTGATGCGCGTGGGCGTCGGGTGCAAAAAATCTGTTTTGTTATTGTGGATAAACCTGTATTCTACTATATGTCTATTAATGTTCTTAATTGTTGGTAAAAGTATAACTATTTTTGGTTCAGAATAGTGAGTACAAATATTTTTATAACATGTTGTTTTTCCACAATGTGTGTAAAGTTTTAGAACATGAAAGGCCATTGTAGCCTTAAAGCAACATCTGAGATATATCATTAAAATACCATGTGGCTTTAAAGCTACAATAGCAAGCTAGGTTCTAAGCACATAAAAATTACTTTGATCTCCTTACTGACATCCCTATAGACCCTATACCACCCTAGTGGTATCAATTTCACTTTTTTTTAATTAGAGATTTATTAATGTGACCACTAGAGGGCTAAAGTGATTTATTCCTTGTTATTGTTTTATCATTTACTTTTTCGTCACTCGATTCCTCATCTGTGCCATCTGCCATGTACTCCAGATCACCTATTTCTTCTTTTGGTCCGTTTCATGTTCGCTCACTTTGAAAAAGTCTTCCCCGATACTGGCTCATATGACTAAAAGAGAAGCAAATGCTTTTGCTTAAGTCTTTTGAGATAAACTTATTCAGCTTTAATGCAGCAAAAAGAGACGATGGTAGAGTAAAAGCATTTGCTACACTTTATTCATACGACTGAATGTCTTAATCGCTTTTATCGCCTTGTATTTCCGTTTCATTTGCTCATTGAAACAACCTGCTCTCGAAATCTGGACAGTCATACCGACCCTCTTTGGTGATGAAGATTCCTCATTCATTGTTAAAAGACACTTGATGCATATACTAGTCCAAGTTGTCGTTCGAAATACAGAGAGTACTAATTTAGGTAAGGTTTTGTTTTTTTTTATGATCAGCACACACAAAAAAATCCTGTACCGCTCAACCAGTGGTGACTTGAAGCGCTATAGGTTGTAGTTTTCGGGAAAGATGTTACTCGGAAGTCCATTCCAGAGTGACGCAGTTCTCCATAAAAAGGAGTTCTATAATATCAGCGTCCTAGGTGCACGTAACTGAGTCGTATGTTGATGAGCAGCTTGTGTTTGACGGGTGTTTCTGTTTGGCACAACTCTGGGCGAAATCATAAGGGCCAACTCATTCGAACACCTTTCGTATTAGTATCCACAGTAAAGAGACAGACCCGTCACTTTTCTTCGATGTTCAAGACTATCAAGGTCTTTAGTCAACTCTGGATCATCCACAGGATGAACTGCTCTCCTCTGTATGAAGACTAATAGCTTGGGCAAGTGTTTGAGTGTCGAGCTTCACACATTGGTGGTCTTATCTAGGCCTTATGGAGCAGTAAATGCTGATGTGTTGTATACAGCTATTTTGCTCTATAGAATGCTCCTACCTTTTGTGCTGCTGCCTTGGCAATTTTGGTGACGTGGGTACGCCAAGACATGTTTTCTACGTTGACATCCAGCAAGCTTATGAATAGCGCCAGAGTCAGTGTTTATTATTTCATTGATAAGTCAGGTCCTGCGGTGTTGGCTTTTTTTGAGAAAACAGCTGCTTGAGTATTTTCTGTGTTAAACTGGACACTGTTCTTCTCACCTTATTCCACGATGACGTTTGTATCCCCGCTGATGGCAGCAATCTGATTTTCTCGCTAGCGTTATGCTGTCAATTTGCTTAGCAGTCGCTCATACGAGATTACCGTAGCTCTCGATGGCGATGGTCCACAGGTAGGTCACGTAAATCAGTATATCTCCCGTTGATCTGTGCTTGCAGAAGCTATACTGGCAAATCGTGTTATTATTTTTACCAAAAACAATTACGCGCAGTTTTTCCAAAATTCGGATGCGTACTGAGAATGCGGTCACCCAATGATACTAAGACGTGTAGGATCTAGAGGGGATGAGCTATAATGATTTTTTTAAGATGCGTTCCCTGGACTCTCACTACGGCCGTTAAAGGTTGATTCCCACTATACACAAACAAAGATTGGACGATTTTATTACGAGTAACTAACCAGAATTATATAGTTTTCTTTCGGCCGCTCTGTAAATAGCACAATAATCAAATATCTATAATCTAACTTTTCATATTCCGCTTTATCTAAGTAATATTTTGCAAGGGCAATTTTTGCGTCGGCATACTTTTAAAATGGGCTCGAAACACGCGAAGAAGGACCCAATGAATGCGATTAAGTATAATTTTAGGCGAATTTTCGTCAAAAATGTGATGTGTCTCCGGATCTAAACAAATAATTTCGATCGATCTAGCAAACCGAAGATTCGGTTTATATTATTTTCAAATTATGCTCATTTTTGCTCTTTTTTATGTGCGTACTAATCTGATATTTTCTTGCACTCGCCTTGAAACACCACATCTTTAATTTAAATTGTAGCAAGGATACAGATGATTAATGTACGGTATCAACAAGTAGTACACGTTCACATAATTTGAGAACAATGCCTCATAAATGAAAAAATATGAATTAGATAACATTTTGAACTTGAATTTTGATATATTTTTAAATTGTTTTCTTCTTGAAGATCAATGATCAAAACCTGCGTTACTGATCTTATGACAATATACAAATTTGTGTTATTCCTCTTTTGAATCAATTAGTTTTTCTCTTAAATAACTTCGATCCTGAACTGTCTTCCTATTATTATCTTTCAAACACATTTGTAGATCCTCGTTTAATAAATTTGTTCTTAAAGATTCTCGAGCCGAACCTGATATTCTGACGTCATGACATTCTGTAATCCTGCAAATTTCGCGAAATATCTCAGTTTAAGTTTCAAGTTTGATAGATTTGAGATGTAATATTAGCCCAATATTTAGATACATCCCAGCTTGCAATAAATTGGGGGTAAGAGATTTATCTTTTTAGGATTATTTGATATGGAAAGAGGAGCCCGAAACAAGGTTTGTGACCTCAAAACAGAACTTTTGATAGGAGAAAAACCACGAAATTTTGGCACTTTTTTCAGTGTTTTTTTTATTACTCAAAATCTACACGACCGCGACCTACGGAAAATTGCACTTTTACCAAAGTTAATGTAGATTTGCACTTATTAATTTTATACTTAATCATTTCCCAGGAATCTTTGAAGTTAAAAATTTTAATATCGTGTATGAGCCGTATTCCATTATT
>MU191947.1:13119-32349 GCA_016904865.1 Pissodes strobi
GATTTGATAGAAGAATTGTGCAATGTCAAAATGTTTTGGACATATTTTTGAGTAAGGGACATAGGAACAAGATTTTTAATGAAACGTTTAATGTTTAAATTTAAATTGATTTTTAATAAAATATTTCAATACTAACATTTGTTTTATTTGATAAAAAAAATATATAAAAATTTTAATTAAAATACGTTTAAGGTACAACCATTAAATTATAATACATCTCTTTTAAGAACCCATGAATTGTGTGATTTATCCAATCCAAGCCATTTAACATATACTTTATTTCCTTTTTTTCTTAATACTTTTTCTACCAAATAGACATCTGGATGTTTAACATTCTGCAACTCTTCTCCATAAAACCCTCCTGCAATTTCTTGGTTCTTTTCATCTTGAAGCAAATATGTAGTAGGATTTGTAACTTTAACTTTTTTTATGCTAAATATTTCATTTGACCAATTCGGCGTGTAACTCTTGGAAAATGCTTCTCGCTGCTTGCTTATCCGCACATAATCACCAACCCTAAATTTTGGAAACTTTGGATCGATTGTTTTTGCACGAGTAAAAGATGATCTTAAAATGTCTTTTTCATTATTTTTGTTAACTTCAACTGGCTTTTTATTGATTGTCGAATGTTTTGTGTTATTATATTTCTGAACTATTTCATCTAAAATATCAATCCATTTGTACTTTCCACGTAAACTAAATTTTTTCCACATTAAATTTTTTATAGTTCTGTTCACTCTTTCCACTACACTGGCTTTTAAATTAGAATAAGTGTTATAATGATTTATGCTAAAATCAGTCATTAACTTTTGAAAATCTTTGTTAAAGAATTCTTTTCCCATATCAGTTTGAAGGTGTTTTGGAACATTTTCAACAGTTTCCAAAATTTTTCTCATAGCTTGAGTAACTTCTTTTCCTGATTTTGATTTAATTGGTTCTATCCAAACATATTTTGAGAATACATTAATTACTACCAACATGTAACGATATCCTCTATTCAATTTCCAATAAGGTATCATTTCGACTAAATCAGCTTGCCATAAATCATTTAAACCTTTTACTATAACCCTCCGACGTTTGTAATATTTTCTGCTTGGCTTATGAAGTTCATTAACAATTTCTTCTTTAAAGTTAACAGTCATAGTTGTAAATTAAGAATGTTTATTGTTCTATTATAATTGGACATTTTATTACAAGTTCTCCATAAAACAAAGGCAAATATGTTATCGATTTTTTAGCGTTGTGGAAACTGATTATATCACCTAATATAATTTTGGTTTTCGTTCCATATTTTACTGCTTTACCGTTTATATGAAGAGCAACATCTTCTTTTGGATATTCAACTTTCTCTATATATCCCTCTTTGAATGGGAAAACATATGTATTTCTTCCATCTTGAAGTAATTCATATTGATTATTAATGGAATCCCATTTTCCGATAAAAGGTAAAACAATGTTATAATACAATTTTACTTTATTAATATCCACAATATTTAAGATCTCAGAAGATGAAGAAGAAGAAGAAGAAGGAGCATTTCTATATTCTAATAATTTATTTTGATCTTTGAAAAGTATGTGTGATCCGAATTTATCAATCGACATTTTACCTTCATGTACTATAACATAATAATTGTTTCTTTGCAATTAATTACCTTTTATACAATTATTTTTGCTTCTCGAAGTTCTTCCAATATTGATATAATCTCATTTTGGTGGCCCGTATGACCTGCCATTTGCGAAGAAACTAGTAATTTTAATCTTTCCACTAGTTCGTTTACATCATCATAATAGACATAATCAATTTTTTTATTTGATAAATTTAACAACGTTCCTCCTTTTGTAGATCTTGTTTTTGTTGTTCTCTGACGTGTTTGAGGTGGTCTTAATCTGCTTAGACTTGAAACGCTTGAAATGCTGGATGTAGTCGATTTGCTCGATTGTTTCAGTATTTTTTTTCAATTAAATATGGTTTAATTATTGTTAGATATTTCGGATCGGTAGTTCCCTGTATCTGTTCATTAGCATCATAATTTCTTCTATAAGCGTTTGTTCTTTTTAAAATATCCATATAATTTTCAAGATCTTTTGATGTATAACCCTTTGGATCTTGGAAAAAAATGAGCTCATACAATCCGGGAGTTCCTTTGTAGGTTAAATTTTTAACTTTCAAATTTTCTTTTTCAAAATCAATTAAACTATCTCCAATTTTCCATTTTTCCGCTACAGGGTCATGAGTTAGACCGTGAGTGTTATCCACATCTCGTCTACCCTTAATTGCCAAATCAACAAATGTTCTTACGAGCGGATGAAATGCCTCAAGATATTCCTCATAAGCAGGAGTTCTAGTTAATTCAAGGATGTCTTGTCTAACTTCTTCGTCAGTTGGTTCGATTATAGTGGACTCGTTTGGACTAGAAGTACGCCCTCTTGCTTGAGATGTCATTGTAGAACTCAATCTGCGACTAGGGCTGGGTAAAAAAACATCATCATTATCACTATCATCATTCTTCTCATATATTTCTTCATCTTGCAAAAATGATGGTATTTCAGTGGGGAGATATTTTTTATATATGTTTGTCTGTCTTCTTGTTGGTTGTTGTTGTTTGATAGGTGAAAATTTAGAATGTTGAAGAGTTGAAAAGAACGAAGGTGAAGATATTTCCCGTTTTATTAATGGTTCCGATTTTATAGTTTTAATTAATTCCTGCAAAGGTTGAGTAATGGGCTTTAACTCTTTTTCTTGGCGAATTTTTGATTCTGCTATATCTGACTTTAGGGCTTGATATTTTCGCTTTACGGCTTTACGAGCTTTCACTAGTTCTTTTGCAATTTTCTCGTTCATGTTTATCGATATAGTTTAGATTATGAACTAATATTAACTTAATTGAAATGATGGTTATATATATTTTCTAAAATTTAATAAAGTTATCAAATCCCTTTCGATAACGACCAGATTTCATGTTGCAATCTTTATCAATAACTACAAAATCATAATCTGACCGCCAACAAATACCACATAAGTCTTTAAATTGTTGATAAGACATATCGGTATTTACATGATCATCATAAATATGTTTTAAATTTGTACCATCTTGTTTAAATATTATTAACAAATTGGTATTATCTCTAATTAATTGTTTAGGAACAGCTGAATATGTTTGGCTTAAATAAAAACAATCAGTATTTTTATGTCTACCGAAACAGAAGTAATCTCTCATAATATTCTGATCACAACAAACAATGTCATCAAATATGATTATAGAATTAGGTTTAATTTCATTCGGTGGTAATATATCTTCTTCACGAGATGATTCAAAATATCCTATTTCTTTAATTGAGTTTAATAGATTTCTTAAAAACTCGTATTTTGATTGATATAATGATTTTGAGTAAATATACACATTTCCAAATCTTAACCCATTTTCGGAAGTTAATAGGGCAATAATTACATTAGTTTTCCCACATCCAGAGGGTCCTACAACTATTGCTCTTTTACATGAACCTCCAAACAAGACACCATGCTTTCTAAAATTTATTATATCTAGATCATGATTTTTTATCGGTAAAGAAAACTGTTGCTTTTCGATCTGCATTAGATCAGTGTTGAGCAAGCTCTAACTGTTTCAATGAAGAAAGGAACTGTAAACTTCATATTATATATATATTGGGATATGTTACATCTAGCTCTATTAAAAGCTTAATGCTCGTGTTGAAAGGTGGTTCACTAAACAGTCTTATTAATAAACTACCTTTTGAATTACACATTCCATCATACAAATATTGTGGTCCAGGAACAAAACTTGTTAAACGTCTTGAGCGAGGAGATAAGAGTAAAAATCCTTTAGACGAAGCTTGCAAAGAACACGATATTGCTTATTATAAATTTCCCGACTTGAAGAATCGCAACAGGGCAGATCAGTTATTAGCGGAAAGAGCTTTTCAAAGATTTAAATCGAGTGACGCTTCTTTAGGCGAACGATTAGCCGCACTAGGAATAGCGGGTATTATGAAAACTAAGTCTAAGTTAGGTATGGGTATTCAAAAGAGAGGAAAAGGAATAAAAAAAGGCAATGGAATAAAATTGAAAAAACGAAAAAGAACTACCAGGACTATCTCATTTCAGTCAGCGTTACGAAGGGCGAAAAGGGGGATATTGGGAAGAAAATACAAAAATTTACGAATTGCGGCTGAAGATGCTCTAGCATCTATCAGTAAAGGAAACGTAAAGGTAAAACAACCTGCTAAAAGAATTATCCCAATTCCAAAATTCGGTGGTTTGTTACCGCTAATTCCAATATTTGCAGGACTCTCTGCATTGGGAGCACTAAGTGGGGGAGCTGCAGGAATTGCTTCATCAATAAATGCGGTTAAAAGTGCAAAAAATAAACTTGAAGAACAAAAAAGACATAATAAGGCTATAGAGCAAATGTCAGTTGGTAAAGGTCTCTTTTTGCGACCTTATAAGCAAGGTTGTGGATTATATTTGAAACCCTATGCAAAAAACTGTTAAATATGCTACCTCGCAAACCACTTTCAAATTTTGAGTTAAAAAAATATGTGAGGCTTTTGAAAATCCCTAAATTTCGAGGAATATTTATGCGTAATAAACTACCAAAAGTTATAAATAAAGTTGAATGTGCTATTATTAATTTGGATGATCAATATGGTCCAGGAACTCATTGGACAGCTTATGTAAAGCACGGTAAACAAATTATTTATTTTGATAGTTTTGGAGGTTTAAGACCACCTGCAGAAATAATATCATACTTCTTTAGCGATGGTAGCAAAAATGACATCTTTTATAATCATGATTCCTATCAATCATATGATTCATCAATTTGTGGGCAACTTTGTCTACAATTTCTTTATATAAACATGTAATTATGAACTATTCTTTATTTTAAAGAGGTTGTGGGAACTGACATGTCATTTACAATAGCTCTTTCTGCACAAAGTAGTGAACTTTTTGCATCATTTAATCCACCAATTTACTTAGATGAAGACTCAGATTATGTTATAGGACTAACAAATTTTGAAACTTTTAATGCCATTCCCAACATTGATGAAACTAATAACAAACTGTATTACGGGAATTCAAACGATTATGTTGAAATACCTGCTGGTAGTTATGAAATAGGCGATATAAATAAATTTCTACAAAATATTTTTGATAAAAAAGGAATATCTTTTCACTTATATGCTAATCATAACACTCTACAATCTGAAATTAAATCTACGGCTGATATTACATTTAAAGATGGAACTATTGGAAAAATTTTAGGATTTAAAAACCAAACTATTAAAGGTGATGGAAAAAGTAAATTATCAGACAATCCAGCTGAAATTATAAAAGTTAATTCCTTATGTATAGATTGCAGTATTGCTGAAGGTTCCTATCTGAACGGAAGACCTGTCCATATTATACATCAATTTTTCCCAAACGTTTCTCCAGGATTTAAAATAATTGAAAGTCCTCAAAATATTATTTATTTTCCGGTAATAGTGAAAGCAATAGACAAAATTACTGTTAAAATATTAGATCAGAATCTCGATTTTGTTAATTTTCGAAAAGAAACTGTTTCACTAAGATTACATGTAAAAAAGCTAAATTTATAATGGTTATTTTTTATAATAGAAACGATATTCAATCAACAGCCAATATTCAACAAATTCAAAAAACATATAAAGCTAAACATAATAAAGTTAAGTTTAGTAGTCGAGTCAACGCTAATAGATTAACAAGTACAAACAAACAATTTCTTAAATCACTTGGACTTAAACTTTTGAAATGAGTATACTTAATGTTAGCGAAAAACTTTATATTGACAATTCTATTACTCACTCAGAGTTGCATTCTTATGAGCCATATTTGCCAACAAAATTAAGCAACAATGATGAAATACTAATTCCCGTTCATGAAATTGAAAAGTATACTCTTCCCTGCGAAAGTTTTCTTTACATAGAGGGAAAATTATCTAAAGCAGATGGAACAGTTTCTAAAACACTATCTCTGGTAAACAATGGGATAGCATTTCTCTTTAGAGAAATGAGATATCAGTTGAATGGGGTTACGATAGATTCTATAAGGGATGTTGGTTTAACATCCACTCTAAAAGGTTACCTCTCATATAATACAAATGAATCTGACAAATTAAAAAATGCAGGATGGTCACCAAAGATAGCAAATACATTAGTTGATGAAAAAACTGGTTCATTTAATGTTTGCATTCCTCTTAAAATGTTAATGGGTTTCTTTGAAGACTATAGGAAAGTTATATTAAACGCAAAACAGGAGCTAATAATTGTGCGAGATAACACTGACAATAATGCTATTATAACTACCGATCCAAGTGAAATACCAAAAATTACTCTTCACAAACTAACTTGGAATATACCACATATTTCAGTAGCAATCCCTCAAGAATTATCATTAACAAAAATTATTGATAAGGGAACAGATTTAGTTATTGCATTTAGAAGTTGGGAATTAGTTGAATATCCGGAACTGTTGAAAACATCCAGACACAATTGGCCTGTTAAGACATCTACTAGAGTTGAAACTCCTCGTCATGTTATAGTTGCGTTCCAACAGGAGAAGAGAGATTCGAAAATATCAAATATGAGTGAATTTAATGATATAAACTTGAGAAATATTAAAGTTTTTTTGAATTCTGAAAGATACCCCTATAATGATCTTCTCCTGGACATAAGTAATAATAAATATGCTATATTATATGAAATGTATTCCCAATTTCGATCTTCTTACTATGCAAAAACCGAAGAACCTTTATTTGACCCAAGCGATTTTAAATCAAAAGCTCCTATTGCTTATATAAATTGCTCACATCAAAAGGAATCTTTACAAGCTGGACCTGTAGTAATGAGAGTAGAATTTGAACTAAACAAAGATTTAGAAAAAGATACTTCAGCGTATTGTTTAATATTACATGATAAAGTTTTCACTTACAACCCACTCACTAAACTTGTTAAACAACTTTAATTTTCAAGTTGCTTTTAATATTACATTTCACCCCCACCCTCTTGAAGCACTACATTTATTTAACATTTGAACAAATATTTCTTAGTTGTATAAGATCATTTAAAGATAGAGCAACTCCAAGCAGGTTCTTAATATAGTTCATGAAGTAATGATCTTACAATATGTTCAAGAAATTAGACATTTTCATTAAAAATTTAGAAGAACTGAAAAAACGTATTGAATCATATTCCAATAAAAACTTTGTGTTTAAAAAATTTGCAACTTTAAAAATATGAGATTAGTTTTGGATATTCAAGCGTTCAAAGATGAAAAGAATAAATTTCTACCTAAAGAATTAGCTGCCTATGATGGAGAAAAAATTAGTCATTATGTTTTCAAGCAACCATTTTCTTTAAATTCTCTTTCTCCTGAAGCGCACAAGCAAGCTGTATGGTTAATGAAAAATCACCACTGCATTAATTGGAATATCGGTTATACTCCACTACACCACTTTTCAACAATTGTAAAAAAATTGACTGAACAAGCGCAATTTGTTTACGTTAAAGGAAACGAAAAAGCAGATTACCTAAGAAAATATTCCAGCAAACCAATAATTGAATTAGATGAACAACCAATTTTAATTGCTTCAACACCTAAATGTTTTTATCATTCAAAGTCACCATCTATGTGTGCGCTTTCAAATGTGTTTTATATTTATAATAATTTTTTTATGAATGAATAAAAAAAAATAATTTTATTTAATTTTGTTTTATTAAATACATTTCATTTCTCACATTTAAATTTCCTAATACACACATATATTCTTATAATATAATTTTAACATATTAAGTTCCAATACAAACTTTACTCTGTCTTTGTTCTTTAAGAACTCGCTACACACTTGTACACCTTTTTTACAAAACTCAGCATGTTGCATATAGTTCTCATACCACAGTATATCTTGAGCTTCAGCATCATTTCCCGCAAGCGCATAAAACCGCGAACAGGCTTCCGACATCAAAAAGTTTTCATAAAGTTCTAACACAAAGTTCTCCATATCTTACACAAATACTTCAAATTGAAGTTCTCCCAATTCTTCTTCTGCCAATTTTATCACATCTAATATAGTTGGATCTCCTATATATTTCTTCAAACTAACCACTTCAACAAAAAATCCCAATTGTTTCAGTTCAACTACAAACTGCAATACATTGAAATTTTCGAAGTATTGAGCACAAGCGGACGCACCTTTCGAATAATGTTCCGCAAACTCACAATAAAAGTCAACATATTCTGGTCTGCTATGCATAGCATTATAATAATTATCTGAAGTTAATTGGTTAAATTCTTCATGTAACTTTTTCACAGCCTCATCCATAACTGTTAATGTATATAACTAACAGCGACTAAATGATCGTAAGTATCAAAGTTTCTTATAAACAGAAAATTCCTTTTTATTATCACATTGATGTTCTGGGAATGATATAAACTAGTTCATTATCTTCTTCATTATTATCACCATCTAGAATAGTTTCAAAAATATCTACAATTGATTTAGTTTCTTTCACAATAGCTCTTTTTTGATTAGTATATTTTATATTAATGTAATCACAATGACTTCTACACAATGGACAAACATCCTTCGTTTTTAACCATTCTGTCAAGCAATCTAAACAAAATTTGTGTTCACACCAATTTGGTGTGCAAATGTTTTCTTTTTTCAAAAAACTAAAACAAATAGGGCATTCCTCTTTCAAATGCACTTCACTTTTTTTCTTTTTTGAACTAACTGTTTCCGAACTAACTATTTCTGAATTGACCCTCTTGAGTACTCGATTTCTTAATTTGAGTTCTTCCATTGAAAACTAAACTGTGAAGTGAAGAAACATACAGAACTGCTGGTTTTATTATGTTTATTTAAGAGGGGAGGGGAAAAGTCAGGGTCAGGGGCAAGGTCAACATATATGTAGATAAGGATGGGAAATGTATTAATTACATGATGAGAAAGACTCCTCAGTAAGCAAAAGAGAGAGAGCCCTCACGGAGGATAAGGTAATTACCTCCTCCGTGAGGACTCACTCTCGTTAACACACTACTAGTGATATCTATGGTATACATTTCATGCTCGTTTACTGGATTTCAATGCGTCTACGTGTGCCATCTGCGTTCCTGGTCTATATTCGATGTCAAACAAAAATTCCTGTATTTCTAGCCACCAACGTCCGATTCGAGGCAAAAGATCCTTTTCAGAAAGTGTCGCCTTTAAAGCGTTACAATCAGTAACAACTTTGAAATTTATTTCTAATAAGAATACTCTAAAATATCTTAAAGCTAAAACAACTGCCATGGGTTCCAACTCATATGCATGATATTGTCTTTGGTCGTGCGTTGTTTGCTTACTAAAATATGATACTACGTGCTGTTTTCCTTCCGAGTCAAATTGAAGTAAAATTGCACCTACGCCTATGGCAGATGCGTCCGTATGTAGTTCCGTCCGTAAATTAGGGTCAAAAACAGTAAGAATTGGTTCATTCGTCAATATATTTTTAATTTGCTGAAATGCCTATAATCCAGACATGCGCGGTAATCTCCTGTCTTTTTTTTATTAAAATTATCGGGCTTGCATAAGGCGAATTAGATTCTCTAATGATCTTATTTTCCATTAATTCAGTCATTATTTCACGTAAAATACGCTTTTCTGTTTCTGGCAAACGGTAAGGATGGTAAACTACTGGTGTGTCGGACGTTGTTTTTATTTCCATTGACATTGTATTCGATTGACCCAAACACTTTAAAGAAAACGATACGCAGTCTACAAATTTATTTAATAGACGTAAGCATTTTAATTTATCATTTTCCTCAATCGTCCCGAAAGAAAGATCATTTATAGTAAGTACATTATTGGCGAAATTGTCAATAATATTTATCGATGTATCGTTTAAAGCTGGTAGGTTTCTAAAAGTCACAATATTATGCTGCTTAGTCATTAAAATGTGATACTGTTCAATAAAATCTCGCCCGACTAATAATTCTTGAGATAAATATTTGTCACCAACGATAATTGCGTCGACAACACCTGATACTTCTGTTATTCTTAGAGTTATTCGTGTGTTTTGGTTTGATAAAATGGTACTTCCTGTAAAGCCACGAAGAGTATTTTCTTGTACAGACCTAGCCCTCAAATTATATTTATTAACAGCTGATGTTTTTATGAGGGTTTTAGCACTACCAGTATCAATAAGGCAACTCGATTTATGACCATTTATATAAGCTGTTTTTATGAACCTGTGGACTGGCATTTGACCCAATAATTCTTTCGGTTCATTTCGTACTAAATTAATATTCGTTATTTTCATAGAACATTTATCATGCAGGTGCCCTAATTTTTTACAAAGAGAACATTCTAAACGAGGCTTTCGGCATTCCCTTGCAATATGCCCACCTATGCCACAATTATAACAAGAATTTGTCTGAGCTTTGCGTTTCAATAACGGACGATTTAAAGAAACGTCAAACCTTGGATAATTTTTTTCGTCTTTGTGGGTTAATGGCATGTTACCTAGCGTATTTAAATATGCAAAAAGCTTATCTGCATTCTGCAGTTGCGCTGATCGTACAGTTCTCACAATATTTGCGTCATTGATGCCTCCAATTACAGCGTCTATTAAAAATTCATCGGGAATTGATATTTTTAAAGCGCGTAGCTTGGTTAGTTTCCTGAAACAATAATCGCCCAAGTTTTGACCGGGCTTTGCTTCGTAATTTGAGGCATCTTTCAATAAATTAGCAAATGGAAAGGACTTACGGAAATGACCCAATATTCCTCGTTTCATTTCATCCCAGGTAACGTCATTTTTGGTTTGTTCGTAGTACCACTGTCGCGCATGTCCCCTCAATCTATTGGCTATAATCCTTATAACATATTCATTGCTCCATTTATATCTTTCCATTAAAGTGTCCACTTTTGTCACCCACTTATCGACCGTAATATCATCTTTCGTAGAATCGAACACCGGGATAGCTTGTTCATCACATCACTCCGAAGTTCGTCAACTTCTTTTTTTAGTAGTTTTAATTGTCTTTTAAGAGTTGAACTTTCACTGTCCGTACTCGAATAACTGCTCGTACTCGAACAACTGCTCGTAGATGTCGACCGATCGCGCGTACGTTTTTCGCGAGACCGTCGATCATGTCGACCTCGTTTCGACTTTTTGTCTTTTTTTTTCGTTTTTGTTTTCCCCATTTTGTCGGAGTAGAGAAAAAAAATCGACCGGGGCCTTAAGGCTGTAAATCCCACTTCTGATATGTAAGAATATAGAGAAATTAGACAACTTATTAACCAAAACTTTACTTTGATATATTTAAAATTATCGTGACAAAATACAAAATAATACGTAACGTTCTATTCGACCGTTCTTCATTCTCTGCCGTATCCCCTTTTCATTTCCAAGTCTATCGTCTAACATAAACAAAACTAATCTTAATGGTGTCTCGAGGAACCCATAAATAATACTCGTGGTCGACATCGCTGATGGCGCCTTATTTCTTACATTGAACAGAATAATTCTTAAAACGCTTATTAATGACTAGCATCAGATAAAACGACCTATCGACAGTTTCGTAATTGATATGAACAGAATTATGTATAAAATACATATTTCATATCGAGTTTTACACAGTGCAAATCCAAGCTGAAGAGGATTTGAATACCAATAGATATTAATTTCCGTCTTCTTTTGCCACTCCATTCATTCTTTTGTACAGGAAAATATGAAGTAATAATTCTAAACTTATTATCAAAACAATTAGGAAGCCTTTCGCACACGCGGAATTTTTTTAACGCGGAAAGAATAATTAATAATTATTCAGTCAATGTATAATATAAGAATACCTCAAAAGTGAGAAAACACATTTTATCCTCTCTATACTGAACGTCATGAGAGATATGTCATAAAGTCAATCCGAACCGTAACTCCTCTTGATCATAATTGATTGAACAATTCTGAATCTACTCCTGTTCTCTACAAAAAATGTTGCATTTCTACTGACAATAGTTCACCAGCTTTTCATAATTAATTGTAGCCCAAAATTAGAAGCAATCCGAACCGTCCCCCTTCAGGTCCTAATTCATTGCACAATTCTAAATTCACTTCTTTTACATACCTTTAAATTGATAATACTGTGTCAGTTTTCCATAATTAACTCTACCCCAGTTTTCTACTACTAAATCAATGGTAGCTTCAGCAATATCAACATCCGTGAGCAATATTTGGGAATCTTCTTGTCTATAAAACCCAAAATTATTTAGATCATCTGACGTCTTTAGTGGAGGAGATATTTGCTTCCCATTTATCAAAACCTAGAATTTAATATGATAAATGCAATAAAATTTTTTAGAATTTTTGATAAAAAGAGGTTTACATAATAGAAATACTAAGTAAAACTAGACTACGATATGATTCTTATTCAGTTGTAATAATTATAATATTAACCAATTAGAGCCACACTGATTAGCGGAATAGTAAGTTTTTGATATTAGCCACATATATTTTTTGCTTGTAACTTTCCGTCGCTCTGATATCTTGGAAATTTAATTTCTATGGAAATCACATGTGTAGTTTCGGAAGTGATTGTCGCGCATAAAGAGGTGCAAGAGCATCATATTGAAAAAAAAAATCATTTCTGTCAAACCTACCAACACAGAATCGCACACATGTCCGCTGATCGTCAAAGTTGCATTAGCTTTTATATTGATCTTTTCTTTCCTATAAGTAAGGTATCCAAAACTTTGTCCACTAGCATTATTAATATCCAGAAGTTCCATCGCCATCGGTTTATTATACTCTAGTTTAATAGTCTGAGAATCTAAAACAATTTTCAAAACATAATTGGCCACTAATTCTAGATACAGTGCTGTTGCTTCTTAATATTCATCGGAATTTCAATATTTCTATAAATGATTCATCAATAAATTGTATTTAAATAGTTAAGGAACCTCTAACTCTTGTGTACTTTTGAAAGTTTCGCTGAGGATTTGATCCAAAATCAAACGACATGGATTTATCGTTTTTCAAATGGAATACACAGTTTTTACGATTATTGTGGTGAAAATATTTAGCATTACGATAAATGTTTTTATTATATTCTAATATTTTATCCTTAGTAATTTTATTGTAAAATGACCTATTTCTAATTTTCGTGCATTTTTGAAAAACAAAGTAGCCGTTTGATCCAAGCACGAAAGACTTGGCGCCATGAATGTATCGTTTTTAATTTGCATGGTTAAAAGACAGCTCGTTCTGGCCTACCCATCTTTAAATACAGATTTTTCATTTAAACTTGTTCAGTCCCAATTTCTTCTAATGTGAGATGAAAATAAATGAGCAAAATTGGAAGTTAACAAAGAGCGTGACAAATTCATTTAAAGCCCAGAGCTATATGGCATATTAATTATATTGTCGACATGAAATAATTATCGTTGAACAAGAGGTTACATACAGTTTGTTACTTTGTGATTACAAAAGTCAAGAAAACACAAAAGAAAAACAATAATATATATTGCCAATTTCCATACAAATTCATCCGCAAATGCCATTAGGGTAAAAAAAATTACTCATATTTAAATTGATCTGCAATTAGCAATTTCTTGCCTATCGCCATTCTTATGTATGGATACTAGCGTAGTTACTTTTTTAGCTGTGGGGAATTGTGGGAAAAATAAGCGTTTAGTTGCAAAAGTGATTGAATTCTAGGTGCAGCAGCTGTTGGTACTAAAGAATATTCTTATTTTCTGGAGAGAAATATCTGAGTCTACGTGCTTGCTGCTTCACTTCCACTTGTTTTAAAAGTTTGTGATAATATTCCATATTGCCTTTGAGTGCGTTATCGCCAATTTGGTCATTTTGTCAAGGCTGTTTTTATATACTAAGCTGTATTGGACTTGGATTTAGGTGCATTATGGAAGTGATATAATATTCTTTTAAAGAAATAATTAAATATCACACACACACTGTATTGGACCCTTGATCATCGATACGTCTTACGTCTCAGGATACGCAACCAACCAACTCAAATTGGGCAGCTTTCATTTTTTAGTACACCATATAGTTAATTTTCCTGTGAGCAAAGAAATATTTAACAACGAAAAGGAGACAGTTAAGAATAGAGCGAAAGTTAGTGGTTTCAAAACTAACTTAAAAGATAAACTAATTAATAGGAATTTTAGGGTGATTCTACTTTTAAGAATATAGGTTTTAAATTAATATACCAATGCCCGTTTAACGTTAAGAAATTATTGGTTGTTCCAAAGGACACAACATTGAAAAAGAGTAGAAGTTATGAAATTGGTTGCATGGACCGTACCCAAAAATATGTTAGGTAAGCTAGAAGATCTTTACAAGCGAGATTCAAAGAACACATAGGTCATTTAAAGTACGGTGGATTAGAAAAATCAAATGTTTCAGGCCATGCTTTTGCAAACAATCACAGAATGATAATTTAAAGTTAATTCATAGTATACGCGGCAGGTTAGACGCATACGAAAATACGGATATCATTAAATATAAAACACTTGTTTAAACAGAAATAGAGGGCCTACTCCATATAGTACATTATACTGGTTGATCGAGCGTAATTCAAATAGTGTTCAGGATTGATTTTCTTTGCATTTCCTTGATTTCGCAAATTGTTACTATTGAGACAACCCTATACCTGGGGCATGCATTTACATGTCAGAACTAAAGGCGTAGGTGTGATCGTCATAGATTATTTAATACCATTTGTTGATAGCCCTTACGCAAATGGTTGGTTAGGACCTAAAATTACGTGGTGTTTGTAGCAGTTGTTATAAAGTATGATGCACGCTTCTTTCCTATTAAACTGAATAATTCCCTCATGTATAAAAAATCCCATTAGAGGAGTGCAATTCTCGGAAAATTACAGCGATAATTGCACTGCAGAAACCGAAAGAGCACAGCGATAATTGCATCGTACGTATCTATGGGAATTCCATTGTAAACTTATTTATAAATAACGTCAAAGAAAGTCAAAATATATTATTAAAAATGTCTCGATTCGAATTAAAGAAAATCGTATTTTTGCGTCTTTTTATGTTGTTTACAGTTACATGTACGTTTTTGTATTAAAAAAAGAATAAAAATGTATTTTTTAAAACCATGTCCTCATTCAGGAAATATTGCCCCGAGTTACACTCGTGCTTCAAATTAACCAGATAATTTTGCATTCGAGCGTGTTGTCTTAGAAAAACTGCATTCGGTCATTTTCATATTTTCTCCAAAATATGAAAACGAACTCATGCAGTTTTTAGACAACACGCTGTCATGCAAAATTATCGGTAATTTTGATGCACTTGTGCAATTACTTCCGATAATTACGTACCATTCTAGGACCACCTCTATTGCTTGCCGCTCTGAGTACTATGCCTTACTAAGCTAATACTTTAGATCCGCCCTGAAAATAGACTGCCTTCCTAATGTTAGAAATAAAAGTCGTTGGATGCAAAACAACAAATCTATTTGCCACATAATTAGCCATCTCACTCGCAGGTGGATTATCTTAATGTAGAAGAGAACACGTAACTACAACATTCGTAAAGTACAGTAGACAGGTACCTCAGATAAAGATTAAACTAGGATAAGGTGAGGCAGAAAGATCTTGTTATTTTAAACACTGATATGTCAAAGCACTAAACGGGCGAATGACTAGTAAACATTAACCTAAGATAGGTCTCTAACATAAAATTTCAGAAATTAAACAATACAGTGCAAAAATAAAATGCAGCAATTACATTAAATAAAAAAGTAAATAGATGATAAGGCAATACCACAGCAAGAAATGTAGCCGTAGTTACGCGATTGCAGCTGGTATAACTCATCTTTTTGGCATACAAACAACGGGTCGAGATGCGAGCACGTGCTCTAACAAGGATCTTGCAGTACCGGGGACGCAACGGATCCAACCCAATATTTTTTCTGTGACACAGGGGGCACAGCGGGTCCTGCCTTGTAATTTAAAGATCCTGGAGTCTACAAATTTTGTGTTTTCAGTACGCGGACGATAATTGATATCTCATGGGAAATGCCATTCATTCTTTTCTGCGACAAGGGAAGTACTTAATGGGTCCTGCCTTAGGTATAATTTTTATATATATTTTTTTCTTTTTACCTGGGATGCATCGTTATCGTACATTTGCCATATAGAGCCAATCGGCATAAATTAAATATTATTCAGACACGAAATAAAACACACGTCAACAATAAGTAACAATACTGCCTGAAGGGCCGTGCGTCGTCTACCATAAAATTATGCTACATTTTTCTATTCGGATTCGGTCCTGCATTTTAAACCCATAGTGAAAATTATGCTGTGATTACGCTTATCTCATATTTATGAAAGTGTATATTATTATAAAAAATTCACAGTCCTTCACAAAGATGCAACCGGAGGGGACATTGAAAATGCCGAAGCAGGATGCAACGATTATTAAATTTGAGATCTGAAAAAATTCATAATTGTGTGGAAATATATAGTTGATAGAGATAGGGTGAGATCAGGTTAGATTACGTAAGTTTAGTTTACCAAAATATACCAAATAAATTTATATTACTTCAAGTCTCGTTCTTTTTACAATTTAAAACGCTATATGTGTGGCTGTAAAAAACAAAAGACTATTTGCATTCGATTCGTCTCAAATTCCTCGATCTAACGATATGAAACACGACTAGTCTGTCGTGAGAAACTAAAAGTCACCCTCACCCACCCTTAACACAATCTAATGTAAAAAATTACTTTCAGCAGGTTACGCAAGTTTAGTTTACCAAAATATACTTACCACATAATTGCATATTACTTCAAGTTTCGTTCGTTTTTATTATTTATAACATTAGTGGTGGTTGTAAAAACTGCATTCGATTCGTCTCTCAATCCCCGGTCAAACGCGGTTAGTTTCACTTAGTATCAACTTATTTTAGCCATTTGAGTCGGTTCCAATACGTTATAATCAATTTTAATAGATTTGGTTAGTTTTGGTTAATCGTATAATCAATTTTCGGTTAGTTTCTCTTAGTCGCAACTTTTTTTACTTATTTGAGCCGGTTCCGTTACGTTATAATAAATTTTAATAGATTTGGTTACTTTTGGTCAGTCGTCCAATCAACTTTCTGATATTTTCCCTTAGTCTTAACTTATTTAAATCATTTGAACCGGTTCCGATACGTTTTAATTAATTTTAATGGATTTGGTTAGTTTGGGTTAGTCGTTCAATCAACTTTCGGCTAGTTTCACTAAGTCTCAAATTATTTTATTTTCATTCAATTGAGTCGGTTCCGATCCGTTATTATCAATTTTAATAGATTTGGTTAGTTGTGGTTAGTCGTCTAATCAACTTTAAACAGATTTGGTTTAATTTCACTTAGCATCAGCTTATTTTAGTCATTTGAATACGTTATAATAAATTTTAATAGATTAGATTATTTTTGGCTAATCGTCGAATCAACTTTCGGTTAGTTTCCTTTCCCTTAGTCTTAACTTATTTTAGTCATTTGAACCGGTTCCGATACGTTATAATCAATTTTAATGGATTTAGTTAGTTTTGGTTAGTCGTCAATCAACTTCCGGTTAGTTTCACTTAGTCTTAAATTATTTTACTTATTTAAGCCGGTTCCGATATGTTGTAACCAATTTCAATAGATTTAGTTAGTCCAATCAACTTTCGAATAGTTTCACTTAGTCTCAACTTATTTTACTTATTTAAGCCGGTTCCGATACACTAAACCCATTTTAATATATTTGTTTAGATTTGGTTAATCGTCCAATCACCTTTCGGTTAATTTCACTTAGTCTCAACTTATTTTAGTCATCTGAACCGGTTCCGATACGTTATAAAAAGTTTTAATAGATGAGTTAGTTTTGGTTAGTCGTCAATTCAAATTTCGGTTAGTTTCACTTAATGTCAACTTATTTTAGTCATTTGAACCGGTTACGATACGTTATAACCAATTTTAATAGATTTGGTTATTCTCGGTTAATCGTCGAATAAACTTTCGGTTAGTTTCAATTAGTCTCTACTTATTTTACTTATTTGAACTGGTTCCGATACGTTATCATCAATTTTAATAGATTTGGTTGGTTTTGGTTAGTTTGCAAATCAACTTTCGGTTAGATTCACTTAATATCAACTTATTTTAGTCACTTGAACCGGTTACGATACGTTATATTCAATTTTAATAGATTTGGTTAGTCTTGGTTAAACGTCGAATCAACTTTTGGGTAGTTTCACTTAGTCTCAACTTATTTTAGTCATTTGAGTCAGTTGCGATACGTTATAATCAATTTTAATACATTTGGTTAGTATTGAATAATCGTCGAATCAACTTCCAGTTAGTTTCACTCTCGGTTTCACTTAGTCTCAACTTATTTTACTTATTTGAGCCTGTTCCGATACGTTATAATCAGTTTTAATAGATTTGGTTAGTTCTGGTTAGTGGTCTAATCAACTTTCGGTTAGTTTCTCTTAGTCTCAACTTATTTTACTTGTTTGAGCTGGTTCTGATACTTGGTTAGTTTTGGTTAGTCGTATAATCAACTTTCGGATAGATTCACTTAATATCAGCTTATTTTAGTCACTTGAACCGGTTACTATACGTTATATTCAATTTTAATAGATTTGGTTAGTCTTGGTTAAACGTCGAATCAACTTTTGGGTAGTTTCACTTAGTCTCAACTTATTTTAGTCATTTGAGTCAGTTGCGATACGTTATAATCAATTTTAATACATTTGGTTAGTATTGGATAATCGTCGAATCAACTTCCAGTTAGTTTCACTCTCGGTTTCACTTAGTCTCAACTTATTTTACTTATTTGAACCTGTTCCGATACGTTATAAGCAGTTTTAATAGATTTGGTTAGTTTTGGTTAGTCGTCTAATCAACTTTCGGTTAGTTTCACTTAGTCTCAACTTATTTTAGTTATTTGAGTCGGTTCCGATACGTCATAATCTATTTTAATAGATTTGGTTAGTTCTGGTTAGTCGTCTAATCAACTTTCGGTTAGTTTCTCTTAGTCTCAACTTATTTTACTTATTTGAGCTGGTTCTGATACTTGGTTAGTTTTGGTTAGTCGTATAATCAACTTTCGGTTAGTTTTACTTAGTCTCAACTTATTTTGGTCATTTGAGTCGGTTCCGAAACGTTATAATTAAGTTTAATAAATTTGGTTACTTTTGGTTAGTCGTC